>VDFB02098899.1:0-25993 GCA_007258455.2 Sequoia sempervirens
AAAGGAAGACTCACTAAGTTACAAAAATATTTGGATTACATCCACAAGATTTTGAACTAAGAAAATAGCATCTGCTAATGCTTGATTACAGTTCTAGTTAAGCACATGAACACTTCTTCACAATCTGCTCACTCTTCCTCACACTTTTCTTCTGCCTTTGAATGATTAGGACATTGTTCACAAATCTCATACACACACATCTTCCTTCAAATGGAATAAACAATCATTTATATATGTTTGCAACAAGAGATTACATCGCTACATGTCGGCCTCAACAAAATAAAAAAAAAATATGCAAACTATAAACCCAAAACAATAAATAATTTTCAATAATAATTGACCAATGTCGGCCACAAAATAATGAAGACCCAAAAAAAATACTCAAATGTGAAAACATTTCAAACAATTATTCCTCAAAGATCCACAACAGGCTACAACACCTTGGCAGCCAAGAACATGAAAAACATGAACACGCAAGAGAAAATATCCAATCGCGAGCACAACGATCAATGTGGACATGCAACATAGATAGGGCATGATCAAGAAACATCCACAAACATCATGAATCACCAGAGAATCATCTGTAACAACTGAACTTACTAGAATCACATCATTTTCATTCAGGAACACCAATTGAAGCAACAGAAAAAATGTCAGAACACAACTGCTCATAACTTGATCAAATCTTCACCCGAATCTCTGAAACTTAATATGGATAACCTAGATATACTCGACAATAAACCCTTTAATCCACAACCTCTAATCATGCACTGAGCTTTCCAATAGACTGAACTTTGCTTCACCACTGACAACCTGGAACTTATTTCATTACAATTTTCTCAATATCCTCAACATATACAGCCTCTAATGACTTCAAGGCCAATAGTGTTGACATCAATGATAACCACATATCAGAAACACAACCACAACATCCAACAACATCATCATAAAAAGTGTATAGAAAGATACTAAAAAATAAATGCATCTATCCATAAACATTTGCATAATTACTGCATCACATCACATAAAATAGAATCATCACATTGCATCGCATTTAGGAAAGTAAAAACATCCATCCATCATGCATAGATAAAATAGAACACATCATATCAGAGTGAACCATATCATATCATATATCATCAATAAAATCCAACTGTCATGGTACAAAGAATCAAGATTAAATGTGTGTATCAATCAATATAATGCAAACCCCCACAGGGCTATCAAAAAATGGATCATATGGATCGCAAAAAGAATGGTGTATCTGATAAAAAATGAAGCTATCCCTGAAGGCTGCTCCCCTTGCTTGGTTTTCTCTCAGGCTGATCTTTCCTTTTCCCTTTCTGTTGTGAGAATTTAGGTGCCCGGGCTGCTCAAGGCATTGCCTGATGATAGTGAACCCTATAATACTCCACCTCTCTAACTGCGTCCTGGTACATGTGTGTCAAGATTGTCTTGCCCTATGTTCTCTCGAGTTGTTGGCATCTCCTAGTCTCATGTGCCAGCTATAGCTCGGTGGCCTACCTCTGTTGGATGGCCTAATCCTGCTCGACTCTGACCTGATCCCTCTCAGCTGTCAATGTGGAAACCTATTACTATAAATGTTGAAAAATAGCATCCCGCTAGTCTAGCTGGAGTGAGGCCAACATCACTGGTCCCCATGCAAAGCACTCTCTCCGGTGAAGCATCCACTCCCAGGAAAGACCCCATCCCAAATTGAAGTATCAGTCACACCAATCTGATGCCATAAGTCCTAAGATAATCACTGCCACAATCAATCAGAATGGTGACACCGAGCTCCTATATCACTCGAGCTCAATCTATCCCTCAACAAAGATAATTTTTTCAAGACCCATCACCTCATAACAGGCATCTATCTCGGCTTCCACGTCATAAATGACTCACTCTCCATGGATCAAAAATTGAAGAATGCACCAGACATCCTCTAGATTCACGGTCTCCTCGCATGTTGGGAAGTGAAATGAGGACGTCTCAGTATGCCATCTCTCTGCTAGTGAAGTCATCATCCCTAGATGTGTCCTGATGGGCGATGCGTAGGCAACGTACCAAAGCCCAATCACTCCCAGGTGCTCCTCAAGCAACTCATGCAATCCAGTCAGTCTGCTCAAAATTGAAGACTTGTGCTCACGTGAATGTAAAATATTTGCGTCTTTCTGCACCAGTAAAGTCACAGTGTCAAGTTTCATAAAAAATTAGGATTGTGTTTGAATCTTTTGTGACCAAAATAGAAAATGCATCACTTTTTTCAATGGTGTCACTATTTGAAAGCTCCAAACTATGCTGCTAGAGACCTCAAAGTCCACTCACATGTTGATAAGTGGCATTGTGTCATTGGTTGTTGTTTGATCCCACATTCATCCATTTTTCCTCTTCCTCCATCATTCTCTTCTATAAATAGAAGGCTCTCATTTGGTTTTTGGATCCACAACTTCATACAACATTATTATCTTCAAGTTTTTGAGCAATCTCCATCCATCTTTATCCATTTTCATCCATTTTCATGATTTTATAGCTAGATTATGGCGAATTTTCATCAAGGAGTATCAATCTTCATCCATTGATCATCAAGCTTGCAAGGAATTGGGAAAGGTCCATTTTCCACATCAAAATGGCACCAATTCCCCCATGGGATTGAGAGTTTGTTTACTTTGAGCAAGATTAGCTATTTTTTATTCATGTTCTTCATTTATTTCTTGTTCTTGATATCTCAAATGAATTTCACGAAGAATGTTGTTTCTAACTTGCATATGGGACTAATTTTGTGTTTGTTCTTCATATTTGTGTAGGTCTAGGATCACCATTCACACTTGGTTCCAAAACAATTCAAACAAACATCAACATGTTCTTCAAATTTCAAACCCTTTGGAATTAGTGTGAATACCTTTGAAAATCCCTATGTTGTTGCTTGTCCCTAAGGATTTTATCTTTAGAGGCTTCTAAATATTTGGACTTATACCTTAATGCATACTTTCCAAAGTCAACATTGGAGACTATGGCCTTAGCCTCTTGATTTTTGCATAATGGACTTTATGGAATCAAAGTTGCTTAAGTCATAGACATTTTCGTTTTAACTTAATTTAGATATATATAATGTGTTAATAAATAAATCTCATTAAATCAAAGTTTAAAACCAAATTAACACACTATATATTGGGCTTATTTTGAAAACACGTTGACTCCCAAGCAACAAAGTGAAACAAGGAAAGTATTGCCAAAATATTAAATCCAAGTTCTATTTATCAAAACATTGAAGTTCTTAGGTTTATCACTTTAGGGGTAAAGCATGCTTTTCACTACCTTGGTCCTATGAAACAAAGGTCCCTTTTAGCATAACACATTTTGGGTCAAACATCTCATCCATCTACATACACTTGATCATCCCACCTCACAAACAACTTTAGAAACTTTGGACACATCAACACTCTATACTAAGGCTATCATCAAACCAATTCCCTAACTTAGATATTTGTGTGTAAAAGAATCATTTACCATAAACTTAGTTGAGTTAGTCATCATCCTTTTGGACTAGTCTATCTTAAAGGTCACAAGTCTACCTTTAGATTCATAATTTCATTAGCACCTTTTATCCAATACATCAAAACATTAAACCTTTAAGTCTAAAGTGTTGTCCAAAGTTTAGAAATTTCATCCCCCATAAAACTCACCCATTTGCATTATCCACTTATACCATTGGTCCAAAACAACTTTGAGGGTCCCTTTTATCAAAATTCAAGTCAACTAGAGAGTTCCAACAATAAAAATCTCAACACACCTCTCCCATAGTGGAACAATAATTTATGGTAACAACAAGATCGCAACACAAGAAAAACATGGAACAAAACAAACCTACATCCACCACAAGTGATCCTAACCCACAATAATTCAATCATAGGATCCACTCTACCCCATCACAACAACCACCAAATCCATTAAACATAGGGTATGACGTAGAATATGTCACAAAAAACCCCCTTGAGCTCATCGTATATGAATTGATTGAATATCTACAAGATCCTAAGACAAGTCACATCATCAACTCTTTGATGAAAATGAACCCTACACAATACGTGCTAGCTTTAGCAAAGGGGCTAAACTCCCTTCAAAATTTTATTTGAACACACTTAGGGAACAAGCCTTACAAAATGTGGCTTCAATTCCTCAAACTTCCATCACACAACCCTTGACACAAGGTGTGACTCAACCCATCATTCAACCAACCCCATCACAAGCATCAAGTCAACCATTGATAACTAGTCTTGCAAATTGACTTGCAACCAACCTTGGTCTCACTTCCAACCTAGGAGGTAACACACTTTTTGGTACCCAAGACACTACCCTTCCACAAAACATAAATTGGACACCAACATTTAGTGCCCAACCGCACTCTTCCACCACCATTCTTGAAAACCCTTTACATCCACATGTACCACTTACATTCCATAACACAACAACGGACTCAAATTTTTTAGTGCAACCATCTTCATCCTCCACCACAAGTACCTTAATTTCTCCTAATGTTATGCAAATTCATGAGATCCAAGTACCCCAGGTGGAACAAAAAGTTCAACCCTTAACGCAACAAGGTTCATCTACATCAAACCCCCAAGTTGACACATCAAAACAATTGGTTCCACAAGCCACTCAAACAAACCCACAACACACATCAAACCCATTTGTCACAAATCCAAATCAAGGAAACCTATTTGTCACAAATCCCATCAACCAAGGTAAAACCTTGGACCACAATCAAACACAAGGGAATCCTCAAGGGAACCCTTCCAATTAATTAGTTCCAATCCAAAACATGACATTGATATCACAGCACCAAATGGCACCATCATTGCAACCATTGGTCCCCCAAGCCATGAAAATTCAAATGGGACCCCAAACCTACATTCCTCCATCCCAATCTTTAATTTTACAAGGAATGATAGCACACAACCCCCAAAATCCCACACAACAACCATCCCAAATCAACCCTTAACTCACTCCCACCATGGTCACTCAAAATCCATCTCATGTACCCCAAAATCAAAACACTTTGACATTTCAAGCACAAGAAGCTCAAGCTCAAGCCTTGCAACAACAAAAATCCTACCAACAAGTGTTGCAAGAATAACAGGCTCAAGCTCAAGCTTTGCAACAAAAAAAAGCCCAACAACAAGATTTGCAACAAGAACAAGCTTATCAACAAGAATTGCATTAGCAACAAGCCCAAGCACAATCCTTACAACAATAACAAGTTCAACAACATGCATTTATTGTGCAACAACAACAAGTGTTGCTTGCACAACAACAACAACAATAAGCCCAACAAGTGTTTCTAGCACAACAATACACCCAACAACAAGTGCTTGTGTAACAACAATAGAAACAACAACAAGGTTTGTACTACAATATGCCAACATACAACAAAACATCATAAATCCAAATGCACAAGGAGCTTATACACCTCCACCCCTATCACCATACAACACCCCCACATATAAAAATCCCACCTACAACTCATCTACCATCCCACAGTACCTGACATATGCTCCTCCACCAAATCCTCAAGATGATTTTTCATCATAGATTAGGGTGCTCACACTACAAATCCAATACATTCAAATGGGGAAACCAAAGAAACCACATACACAACAGAACTTGTGTCAAAACCCCTTCGATAGGATCATCACAATGGTACCTTTCCCACCCAGATTTGAAGTCAGTATGTTTGATAAATATAGAGGGAAAGGAAATTTGGTGGAACATATCAAAGAGTTTCAAGTGATGTGTATGGAGGTTTCTTACAATGATTCCTATTTGATGCACCTTTTCTCACGTAGTTTGACAGGCCCAACAATCAATTGGTTCTCACAGTTGCCTCTAGGAATTAAAAAATTCCAAGAGATAATCGATAGGTTCATAGACCATTTCTCCTTCAATATTGACATGTATATGAGCTTGGAAGAGCTATACACCCTCATAAAAAAACAAGGGGAAATCCTTCGAAAATTTCCTACAACAGTGGAGGTAGAGAGCTAGCAAGAGCAAACGGCCCATTCTTGAAGAACAACAAGTAGGAATCATCATTGCTAATGTTAACACGAACTTATCCTTTCAATTAAAGATGAAATGTGTCACAACCTATGATGAGCTTATCCCTAGGGCCCTCAACATCAAGAGAGCCCTAATCACACAAGGAATCACACAAGTGTATAAAGACAACCATCCATCTACCAGTTCTAATGACATGCCCCGCATATGGGATAAGAATAAGAATGTGACAAATGATGGTTTCATTGATGCTAAAGTAGTCATAAATGCTCCTAGACAAACCATCCATCAACCAACCAACACACAGTATAATGTACAACAAACCACCACACCAACACCAAACAATCAAATCAACAATACCAACACACAACAAAGAGGACCACCCCATAGGAATAACTACTCATGGAAATGCAAGTACACACCATTGGGGGAACCCATCAAATCTGTCATGCAGAAGTTGGTGCAATCAAACCTAATCAAGCTCCTCAACTACCAAAACTATCAAAAACCTTAAATTAAGCCACCATAGTATAATGAAAAGGATCTTTGTGATTTCCTCAAGATCAAAGGACCATTATCCAAGATCTCATCGAAAATGGGGATGTGACCATCAATGTACTATTAGGTAACCAAGACCTAAAGAACCCAATGTCGGATCACAACAAAGGAAATGACAATGGTAAAGGGAAGGACTATTCTAATGTGGGTCATGTATATTACAATGTGGTTGTATCTTGTGACAATTTAGTAACAGACATCACCATCAAAGGACCTAGTATGGTGTGTGGAATCACCACATGACACGGAAAGGTCACAATCCAAGGAGCTTCCTAACAAACTAGGGCACAAACTACACGTCCAGTGTCAAACCCTAGTGGATATAGTTACCTAAACTAGTTAAAGAAAACCCCTACACAGATCTCTATCCTAGAATTGTTGAAGTTATCCTCTACACATAGGGATATATTAGAAAAGGCCTTATCAACTTCCTCTATACCCAAGAATATGGATATTGATAAATTCCAAGCTATGATAGGACATATCACGATGCCTCATCTTATTACCTTCTCTGAACAAGACCTCCCAACATAACCATCCCACAATCATGCTTTGCACCTTGAGGCCATTGTTCATAAGAAAAAAGTTAAAATAGTATTGGTAGATGGAGGTGCTAGTCTAAACATTTTCACCCTTTAGTTAGTCAAAAACTTGGGTTACTCAGAGGATGCTATTGAAAAGATAAAGGGTGTAACCATCAAGGAATACGATGATCAAGATTCAGTTTCTCAAGGCATAATCAAGCTACCTATCCCAGTAGGACCCGCTATTGCTAAAACCACATGCCAAGTCCTAGATCTTGAACTTCCCTATAACATTCTTCTCGATCGGCCATGGATCCATGCCATGCAGGCTGTAGCTTCCACATACCACTAATGTGTCAAGTTTCCCTTTTAAGACAAAGAAGTTACCATCCATGGTGATCCTGAGCCATTATACTATTGTAAGAACCTTGAGGCTAAATTTTTCAAGATCCCACAAATACTGAAGAATGATGAAGGTCCCACATCCTCCTCCTCATTTGTCGACCCATCTTCCTTGGCATCTACCTCAAAATCCAAAACACCCATTGTACCAAACATGCCCGACATCAAGGCAATAATCAAGGATAATGGATGTGGGGATTCTAATTTGAAGAAGGATACTTTTGTGCTTGGAGAGTTACCCCTTTCCCCTAAATCTTATGGGAAACCCCAACCTATCAACAATGTAGCCAAAACAATGAAGGTAGCATCCACCACCTTTACCAAGTGGGGGGGCTTGAATAAAGAGGTTGTCAATGAAGAAGACAATGATAGACCCGTGTCTATTCTTCCAATGGAGGATGATAGAAAAGGATTATTGTGAACACCAAACCTGCAAAAACTAACACAAGATCAACAAAACATTGTCAAACATGTTAGAAAGCTTAAATCTAATGTTCCCTATGAAATTCTTGGAAGAAAAAAGATGAAAACATAAAATCAAGCAAGAACAAAGCATGTAATCAACTAAGTTAACCAAACCTCAATCCCATAGGGATATTTTTGCTCCCTTGACATGGAAAGAAGCCCTTTCCCAATCCCAATTGCTAAGCTTGATGATTTGAATATGATCCAAGTGTTGAAATGATGCTAAGTAATAAACATGAACTCAAAATGACATGAAGATGGTGATTGTTATGAACTCAAATGACTATAATGATAATGCATGAAGTTGTGGATCCATATTATGAAAAGGATGCCTATATTTATAGAAGTCAAGGGTGGAAGAATGGATGAAAATGGTGAATGTGGGATAAATTGACAGCCAATGAGAATGTGTCAAGTATCACAATTCTATTGGATGAGGGTGGAGCACATTTTGGGAAATGTGTGAGTGGAGGAGGATTGAAGAGAAGTAAACAAAATTGGTTGATAATTTGAAAATGGTGTAAGAGGAATTGAATGAAATTGGTTGAGATTTGAGAGGATGTAAGAGAATTTATTGCAAATGTAAGAGGATGTGATAGGTTTTTGAAAACCTTTGGAGGGAAATTGAATGAGAGGTTGTTGAGAGGAATATTCCTTGGAATAATGCCTTGGTGAGGTAAAATAGATTAATTAAATAATTAATTGAAATTATTTTCATGTGAAACCTGGTTAGTTGACCATGGGTTGATTTAACTCTTGAGGAGTTAAAAGCTAGAGGAATTAATAATGATGATTAGAAAGTTGATTTAGGATTAATTAATCCAGAATTAATTAATTGGAGTGAATTAGGAGATTGTGACATTTGATTTGATTGATTTTAATCAAATGAGAGGATTAAAAGGGGATTTAATTAAATTATTTGATTTAATTAAATAAGATGAAAATTAGTTAGAAGAAGGGTGAATTAATCAATAAATTTAATTATTTGATTAATAGTTGAATTTGGTGAACTTAATTAAATAATGTTGATTATTCAATTTATTAGTGAATTTGAGGTTATTTAGGAAGAAATGGTGATAGTTGATCAAAATTAGATGGATAGTATCAATCAGGAATTTTCCAATGTCTACAATTACAGCTAATGATTAGATGGGGGCATAACAAGAATGAAAAGCTAGGACAAACTATAATGGTTTGCTACAACCCCTCATTCTTGAGATACATCCAAAGAATCTTGGCTTAGGATGTATCACTAGCAAGGTGATCCTTATTAGCAAGGGTACTTCTAATAAATGGATCAAGGCTTCCTCTTGGTTACCAACATCATATGATACTACCTTGGATGAATTTCCCCTTCACATCACTGACTTTTTTGAGGATACCTCTATCTTTATGATAACCACAACATCCTTCAGCCCAAACACCCAAATCTCTGAACTAAAGCTAGTACACCCCCAACTAATTGATTGGGAACAATGAGGACTGTCGATTCTGGATGTGTTCAAAAATGATGAAGTGATCTCTAAGTTTATGGGACTCTGTGATAACTTTCCATGTGGATATCATAAAGAAGGGTTTGACATAGAGCTAGATACATAGGCCTACTATTGGGAGACAATTTAATCCCTCGGTCACAAAAATAAATGACATGAGAATAATGTTTAGATCTTTAAGTGAAAACCACATTGTGGTGATTTTTTATCATAAAATAGTAAAAAGAAAGGATGCATCTAAAGGTGAAAACATCTCTGGGGCACTAGAGGATTAGGGATTCAATCTTCCTCTTAGTGCATAATGTATCTAGAGAAATCAATGGTCCTAGAACCTAAGATAACCTTCTATGCTAAATCATTATTAGATGAAGAACAAAAAAAGTTGGTAGTGTTCTTTAAAGAGCGAAAGGAAAACTATGCATGGTCCTACAAAGATATGTCTCAGCTCAATCTTGAAGTGGTTGTACACCACGTAGCAGTATATCCTAAAGCAAAAATAGTAAAAAAAAATTGAGAAAGATGCATCCTCAGTTAGCATTATTGGTTAAGCTAGAATTCCAGACACTCCTTGACGTCAGATTTATCTAACCAATTGACTATCTTGAGTGGGTTTCCAACCTGGTACAAATCTCTAAACCCACTGGGGGCATCAGAATATGCATTAACTTCAAGGACTTGAATAAAGCATGTCTAAAAGATGACCACCCTCTTCCAAACATCGATACCATTGTCTATTTAACAGGAGGACATGAAATTTTATCACCCATGGATGGATTTTAGGATATAACCAAATCATGATCGCTAAGGATGACCAAAATAAAACTACATTCACATGTCTATGTTGAACATACTATTGAAATATGATGTTGTTTGGGCTAAAAAATGTTGGAGCAACCTATTAGATGGTAATGACCCTAATATTTCATGACATGATCCATAAAATTGTCAAAGATTATGTGGATTATATTCTAGCTAAATCAAAGACAAGGAAAGCACACATAGAGGTATTGGGACCAATCTTTGACAGGCTTGAAGAATGCAAGGTGTGACTGAACCCGAAAAAGTGTGTCTTTGGGGTCACATCAAGAAAGATTATTGGTTACATAGTCTCACAAAGAGGGATAGAGATAGATCCAACAAAGGTAAAAGTAATTCTAGACATGGAGCCACCACAAATATTGAAGCAAATGTGAGGTCTACAAGGAAGGTTACAATCTATTAGGAAATTCATAGCACAATTTTCAAACAAGATCCACCCATTCTCCTACCTTCTCCACAAAGCCTGATAACATATCAGTGGGATGAGAAATGCAATACATCCTTTCAGTAAATGAAGGACTATCTATTGACACCTCCAGTTCTCATGCCACCAATACTAAACAAGCCCATAATTTTATACATCTCGGCCACATTAGTACCATTAGGTGCTCTTCTTACCCAACACAATGAAACAGGAAAGGAAAGAGAATTCTACTATATCAGTAGGACTTTGGTAGGATATGAAATGAATTACTCATTGATTGAGAAGGCATACCCAATAGTAGTTTTTTCTTCACAAAAATTAAAACATTATATGCTTGCACATCAAATCAATCTTATTGCTAAGATCAACACAATGAAATATCTATTTTCCAAAACAACTCTCACTTGGAGAATGGCTAAATGGGTAATGATCTTAACAGAATTTGACATAGAGTATGTGGAGCGGAAGGCTATTAAGGGACGGGTCATTATGGATCAATTGTAGAGGCACCCATTTATGCAGAGAATCATTTGATATCTAAGTTTCTTCATGAATCAATTTTTTTCCTCGACATAGTAGATCAGTCGAAGATGTACTTTGATGGATCATATACCCAACATAGATCAAAGGTAGGCATTCTCTTTATCACCCCACAAGGGGATTACATTCCTAAATAATATTGGTTATCCTTTCCATGCACTAACAATATTTTTGAGTATGAATCCCTTATAATAGGATTGAGAATTGTAGTACAATGAAAAATCTAGGGATTGAGTATCTACAAAGATTCACAACTCGTTATAAATCAAGTCAATGTTGATTACCAAACAAAGGATGATAAGCTCACACATTACAAGAAAATGGTAGAAATTCTCAAGGACTTCTTCATTGATATAACCTTTGAGAAAATCCCTCGTGTGAATAATAGAGCAGCAGATTCCATGGAAACCATTGGGTTTTTAATAGAAATTCTGCACAACGTCCTTCAATGCGACTTCCTCGTAGAGCAACTTCTCATAGCAGATTTTGAGATACCTAAATCTGAATTTGTGTGGAAAATCATTGGTCTTAGTACCCTATGGTATCATGACATATTCACCTACCTTAATAGAGGTGTCCTTCCCATTGACATTACTTCCAACCTTAAGAAAACCTTCACCAAGACATCCTATCAATTCATTATCCTAGGAGATACCCTATACCATCAAAGCATCAAGGGGACATTATTATGATGTCTCAACCAAGAGGAAGCCTTGACCGCATTAACAGAAGTACATGAAGGCATTTACGGTTCACACTCTAGTGGTATAACCTTATCCAAGAAATTATTGAGGAAGGGGTATTACTAGCCAAACATGGAATGGGAGGCTCATCAGTTTGTGAAGAAGTGTATACAGTGTCAACAGCATGGAGACCTTATCCATGCTCTAGCTCATGAGCTCCAACTAATTGTTACACCTTGGCTTTTCTCATAGTGGGGACTTGACCTCATAGGAAATATTACCCCCACCTCCTCTAATGGTCACAAATTTATCATTACAACCATTGAGTACTTTATGAAGTGGGTGGAAGTTATCCCTATGAATTACATAATGGGGAAACAAATCTCCAAATTCATCTTGAATTACCTTATTTTCTACTATGGTGTTCCACAATCCCTTATCTCAGATAATGGGACACCCTTCAAAAATCAAGATGTAAGAGAGCTATGCCAATGATTCAACATACAACATTGATTCTCTACTCCTTATTACCCCCAGAGTAATGGTTAAGTTGAGACGTTGAATAAAACCATTCTTAAAATCCTCAAGAAGATAGTCAATGAAACTAACCATGATTGGCATTTACAACTAAATCTTGCCCTATGGGCCTACACAAATAGTATCCACATACCTACAAGTGTAACCCCCTTTTCCTTAGTCTATGGATTTGAATCCATCCTACCCATTGAGTTCGAGCTCCCCTCGATGAGAGTGTCATTGCAAATCTGATTACTGATGAAGAATACAGGTTGTCTTAGTTGAACGAGTTAGAATTCTTGGATGAGTGTTGTCTTGATGTCTTGAATTATTTACAAGCATACCAAAATCAACTAAAAAGAAGCTACAACAAAAAAATCAGTAGTCAAGCCTTTCAAGTAGGAGATCTTATCATTAAGCAGAATCAGAAGAACATTCCAAATCAAGACAGTAAAGGAAATTTTGAGTCCAACTAGTTGGGACCATTTTTCATCACAACAAGCTATAGATCAAGATCCTATCAGTTATTAACACTTGAAGGAGAACCCTTGCATGAGCCAATCAACAGTCTACATCTC
Organism: Sequoia sempervirens; assembly: GCA_007258455.2. Taxonomy (NCBI): domain Eukaryota; kingdom Viridiplantae; phylum Streptophyta; class Pinopsida; order Cupressales; family Cupressaceae; genus Sequoia; species Sequoia sempervirens. Next base: position 13,063 of record VDFB02098899.1, read on the forward strand.
AAAACTTTTTATTCCTAGGTTTGAAGGGTGTATATCTAAAAAATCAAAAAAATCCAAAAATAACAAAATCCAAAAAAATAAGGAAAAGAATTGAAAACGGTAAAGAGAAAAAATCATCCTCTAGTGAAAACCACTTTGATGGTGCTTTGGGCAAGTACATTGGTGAAAACCTAGAAAATAGGCACCTTGTGTAAATAAGCACCTCCATCTATCATTAACTCTTTAGCTTATCCCACTTCACGTTGAATCCATCCATCGCATCACTAATCCTATTTATTCGATCACCCATCTGCATCCATGTCATAGTTGGATATTACGTAAGTATCATATTCCCCTTTAGTACTACCTGACACATTCCTAAGGTCAATTTGTCCTACCTATATCAAGGTAGTCTATCACATCACACTAGGGGAAATTTTGTTATGCTTGCATCAGATTAGGTTCTTGTATATCTTAAGGTTATTTAAAATCTCTTGAAAAATTCCAAAACATTTGAAAACGTCATCAAAAATCCAAAAACATGTGCAAAATCCAAAAAATCCAAAAAACATCAAAATCTTGTATAGCCAAAATCCAAAAACATTTGAAAAGTTGTAAATTCAAAATCCAAAACATCCAAAACACATCAAAAATCCTTAAATAGGTCAAAGCATCAAAAAATAAAAAAATAATTGCCATATCGAATTATGGGTCTCTAAGCTTAAACGTAGGAAAGGCCATCATTGATGTGCCCCCAAGACACTTTAGCTTAGTCCTTTAATATTTTGTCATAATAAATTTACAATCCATCAAGTTTTCATATCTCATCAATAAATGGTTACAAGTCAAAGTCAGTTGAACTATGTGGTCTCTACGTGTATAACGTAGACAAGGCTAATCTTTGATAAGCCCTCGAGGCCTTAGGTCAGTCCCTCTTAGGTCTTGGTCAAAAATCAAAAAAATCAAAAACATTTGAAAACTTAGAAAAATACAAAAACATTTGAAAAAATGAAAACCCAAAAACATTGGAAAATATTCAAAAAACTTAAAAACCCTCACATAATCTGAAAACCAATACATTCACATATATGAAAAAAGACCAAAAAAAGCCTCAAAACATTTGCAAAATACCAAAAACATTGAAATATTCCAAAAACTATGAAACCACCCATCACATTTCACTTTCACTCACAATAAACCTTCATTCATAATAAATCAATCATCATCATCACCCTTTGGTAAAACAAGTAGAAAGCAAGTATGGCAAGTCATGAAGTGTGAACCTAAATGAAGGAATCTAAAGTCTAGATCATAGATAAATGAGTCAGTACCATTTGTATCTATGTTCTATCAAACAACTAGTCTTAGTCAAAACATCTGATAAACATTTCCTAGGATGCATCCTTCCTACAATGGACATCGTGGTCAGAAATAACCTTAGCTATGTTACTTGGGCAAGAGATATAGATAACATTGACTGTTTGTTTTTTATCTTTTCTTATGGATTATCTTGTTGACTCATTATGAGGACCTCTCAATGATGTATATCTAAATGATTTAGAGAGAATGGAATGGGGCATCGATCATTATCTTTCATTTTTTGTTCTTGTGGGATGTTCTTGTAAAATAAATTTGGTGAATGCTTGATTTGTTGACTGTAGGGAGGTAATTTTGAATAGATTGTTGACTATTGCATATGCTTTGGTCTGAAATATTCTAAACTTCTAAACTACATTCCAACAATATTTTTGTATGTTGAGGTGTGATCAAGGATTATCCTATCTATTTGTAGAGTCAAATTCCACTGCACTAGATGCAATGACATCCTGGTTATCAATACCTAGATGCATCATATCTATGTGTTATATCAAAAATAAGGAATGAAGCACTGAATTGTCCCAATCCCTAGAAACAAGCAAGTCATCAATCTCATCAGCACATCTAATAAATTCTTGAAGACTCATAGGCTTGTTTGACTTTTGAATCAGTCTCGAAATCAATGGTCAATCCATTCATCTTATTCTTCTATCTTCTTTCTACACCAACATCATATCATGACAGTCAACAAAAATCATAATGTATGCATCCTACATCCACAAATTTTCATAATACATACATCTTTCATAATCATATCATAATCATCAACATATCATAAGAATGACATCATCACATGAGAAATACACAAAAGGAGAAAATACATCCATCTCATAACATGTCATAGAAAGATACTAAAAAAGAGAATAAAACATCCATTGCATTTCATCCATAATGTATATCATACATTGCATATCAGATAAAAATCACATCATGAATCATATATCACATCATATTATAGGGCATAAATAAAGAAATGCATTCATAACATCAACATTTGTATCCATCCATAACATTTTCATCTATACATGATCATAAAGCATGAAATAAATGAAACATCACATCACATCATAATGGCACATCATATCATAATCGCATCGAGCCATCTCATATATATCTCAAAATTTGAATGTCATGATACAAGGTCATAGTCAATGTGTCAATATCATCAAAAATAGATATACAAGAGGTTATCAAAAATCAGTCGATAAATGTGTGTACATATAATAAATCAGGGTTGTACATCCAAAAACTGTTTACAAAAGTGTGAGCTATCCTCTGCTCTACATGTCATCCTATCAATGACTCCTTAAGGTCTGTCTAACTAAATGACCCCTTGAGCCGCTAAGTGCTACCCCACTCCTATGGGAGAAGTCTGGTTGTCTCCACTCTAGGGGCGTCACCCTATGGTACAAGGTACGGTAGTATGAGGCCTCCGCTATCGCATTCTCATACATCTATGTGGGAACCATAGCCTTCCCTTTATGTGAGCTACGGTGATCTCCAACTACTACCTTTGCCCGGTCTCCTGTTCCAACTCAATGGTTAGTTGCTACATCTATTAATGCTCTTGGTCTCTCTCTAATGTGATAGCCTGAAGTTGTACTATCAACTATTTTACCTACACTGTCAGGGGTGCAATCTAGGAATCTCTAAGGTTTGGAGCCTGACCCTACTACTGTTGATCCTTGTAGGGTGGCAATGGCAATGGTAGCAATCTAAAAAACACATTTCCTAGCACCTATCTATTATTCCCTACCTACTAATGTTTCCCATCTCGTTGATCATGCCCATCTTTCCCATCTCTTGGAGGTTGTTGAGATACCCACCCATGCCCTCTACCCTATCCCTATCGCCTGCCCCTATTGGCTACCTATACCATTACAGGATCTTTCAATCAAATAGGTGTAAACTATATCTACCAAGCATCATATGCAGGTGTGGTCCTTGCATCATATGGTCCATGTGCATATGTCGATAGTTGTGTCATGAGCTATCTAAAATCATCAACGGCCACCTCCAGTAGAATTTGTATTCCCCACTAAGCTTCTCTAATAGTCTTGGAAAATATGGATGTGTAATCATCAAGGATGACATCTTGCACCTCCTTGAACTGGCAAGCAACTTGGTTTGGGAGGTATCTCTCTATCATAGTATCCTACCTTCCCTGCATAAATTGGGTTTATCTATCAAAGAATAGCTATTGAACATCGTCATACCAAGTAGGTACCTGTAACCATGGTCTCCACTAGAACACTACCATGTCATCAATCACCTATCTCTAGTACAGGATTCCTGAGGGTCCTGTCTGATGAAGAGTGATCATACCTCTATAATAGTATACAATGGGCTCATCTAGATCTACATCAACATTTGTCTATGCAACAATCAGTCTCAGCACAACAATGTGCTCCCATACCCATATGTGTAGTAATGTGACCCTAGCCCCTATGCTCCACCCCTCCATGTAAATAGCTTGATGCATATCATGATACAATGAGGTAAGTACTATGGGGCCCCAAGAAAAAATAGTCATTTCCTCCATCATTTGGGCCCAGACGAGTCCCCAACCTAGGTTGAATCCTCTCTCTCAATGATTTGGAACAAGCACCCTGGACCTAGCCTCTAGTCCTCCAAGTCAATCTGTGATGACTCTATGTATAGGGTATTGGTATCGATAACATCAAAACAAGCAACACCCTTGACATCCACATCATAAATAATCTAATCATCGTGGATCAGCATGCGCATGATCCGCCAAACGTCCTCTAGCATCACGCGGCTTCCCCAGTCAACAAGTTGAAGGAAGAGGTCTCGCTATGCCACCTCTGTACTAGTGTCATCATCATTTCCAAATGGGTCCTAATCTTGGGCATGTGTGTAATGTACCCTAACTCAATCACTCCAAGGAAAATGTTTTCTAGATCTCTCAACTGGGGCACAATGGACAAGATATCGGGTTTGTGCTCCCTTGAGTGAAGTGGCTAGATAATCTCTTGCACAATCGAAGCAAACTACATCAAAATTATTGAAGAAACTTGGAAAATTTCACACTTTGAACCCTAATTTACAAAAGAGACTCTATTTTACAAAAGCATTGTGGTATTTTTGTGTCTCATTGTACCAAAATGACAAAAGCATCACCATTTTCATATGTGTGTTGGTATTTCAATAGCAATGTTGGACCAAAGTATCAAAATCATCGCTCCTTGCAAACGCACATCAGCTTTTCAAAAGCAACACTGGACCAAAATAAACCCCATAAATTTGTGTGACACTATATTACAAAAGTGTGTTGGCATTGCAAACATGTCGCTCTACCTATCTAGACAAAAGTGGTTCTATATGCAGAAGTGTTGCTACTCCTGCAAAAGCGACGTTGATCGGTTCATAAGTGATGTTTTACAGAAATACTATTGTTTAGACTTTTTCACCTGTAAGAAATGCTAAAAAACATGAAAAACAAGAAAAAAATTTATTTGCATACCAATGGTCCTACATCTATTGCACGCTAGTACTCTCATACCTTGTTCATGAGTTGCTATGGGAGCTATCGAGCCACCATTTTTCCAAGGTTTCAAAGGAAAAATTGGTAGAATCTCTCTAAGGTCAAGTGTGCAAATGAATTGAAAGTTCCCCTCCAACCTATATTTATGCATGAAAATTAGGTTTTTGATCTTGTTTTGTCAGTTTTTGGGCTATGGGGCATATTCTGAGACATTTTTTTTACGTTTTTTATCTCTTTTTTGCATCCTAAAACATATGTTTGCACTTGAATCCATGTTAAACCTTTGTCGCAACATCAGCCCAAAAATTATTTTTTTTGCTTGAACTCTCGAGGGGGCAGGGTACTAGATCAATTCCTTCCACTGAGGCAATAGTGGGGCATCAAAACAATCAAGAATTTTTTAAATTTTTTGATCTAAGCAGCGACATTAATTTGAAAAGCTTTAGTCTTTCGACCAATGTAACAAGTACCACACTTCAAACAAGGGAAAAAGAGATCAACACCTCCTTTTTGTGCTCTGTTAATCAGGCAATGTTTTCCTATGTTATGCTTCGATCATGTTAACAAGTGAATTAATGATGCTTTATGCTTTGATTATGTTAATAATGTTAGATGCGTCAGTTAGTGAGATTGTATTGGTGAAGGGGACGGGGTTGTATCACTCATTTTCGAGTGCCCTACGATTCTGAGATTTCCTCTTCACGGTGTGTCTGATCATATTATGTATATATGCACGTTCGACATGCTCTTTGTTGCAGGTTGGCAGGTACATGACATCGACTCCACCTGGTTTCCAGGTCTGAGCGTGTCCATTGACCAACGGAAATTATTTGGGAGATAGTAGCTAGGATTTCCGAACCAGGTCGTCACCCTAGTCATATCATGTTGTTGGTTTGTCGTCAGGGTCAGTTGTTTTATCTTGGTCAGTTCCCTTTGAGGGTTTATTTAATTTCAAGTTAAAGCTTATTTAATATCTTGCGTAGTCTAATTAATGACTAAATGTGTTTAGTTGCAAGCTAAAAGTGATTAAATAGCTTTTGGAAATTATAAATAATGAATGTTTTGTCTTTTGGAGTTGTTGAAGAATTAGTGATTAGTTAATTAATTTAATTGAATTAATAAAATAATCTAATTTCGAATTAGAGTTATTTTATTGATAATTGGAATTAATTGTGGGAATTAATTAAATTACCCCTATGAATTAAAGTGTTAAAAGTTTTCAATGCTTTTGTTGAAATAAAATGCTAAAGTATTTTGAATTCAAATTGGAAATAGAAATGGTTTAAAGTTATTAAAAATTCAAATAATTTCCTATGCAAGACCTTGGGGTAGAAGAGATATTTTCAAAAAAGGTTGACTTTTTGGCAAAAAAGATATTGTGTTTGAAATTGAAATTGAAATTGAAATTTGAAATTGTGTTCAATTTAATTTGTTATTGAGTTTGAATTTGGAAGTGAATTTGCATTTGGATTGGAATTTAATTAGAATGTGAATTAGAATTAGAAAGTGAATTTGAATTTGAATTTGAAAAGTTGGGAAAAGGATATATATTTTGTTTTAGGTTTTCTTTTGAATATGCATGGAATTCTTGGTTTGAATGCTTTGGTGGAGAAGCTTGGAGGAGGCAAAAATGGTGGAGTTGAAGGATTGCTTGGAAATCTCCATGTGGAAGCTTGTAAACTTTGGAGAAAACATAAGGTTCTACATTTTTTTCTCCCTCCCTCTTCTTGCCCATTTTGGAATGATTGAAAACATAGCTTTAGATTCAATAAACATCCATGGGAAAAGCTTTCAATTTGCAAATGGTAAATGGATTGGAAAATAGAAAGAAGAATCTAAAGAAATAGAAAACTCTTTGTTCAAACATGTTTTGGAAAACCCATTTGCTTATTTTAAAATAAGTTCTAGTTATTAAATTAGGTTGGGGTTATTGATGCAATTTGGGTATGAAATTAAGTGGTGGGTATTTTTATTTGTGAATACAACCCTATTTATTAAATATATGAAATACCCACAATTTTATTTGCAATATATTTGTTTTCTTTAGAAATTTTAAATTTGGGTAAAAAAAACCCAGAAAATAAACCTCTGTTTTCTTTTTTTTTTTGGAGGTCTGTAAAAAAATGCAGGAAATAAATTTTAATTAAAATGGTTTATTTTTGGGGTGGTTGGGAGGTCAACCCCACCACTGGCCCACACTGGGGGTGTGTTACACACGCCAAGGGGAGAGGGTCGTGGTGCCCGACACGCCAAGCCCGGCCGGAGGCAATATGTGCCCTAGGGCCGGCCGCCTTCCTTTTGGGTATTTCAAAATTCGGAATTTCTTTTTATTTTGTTTTATTTTTCAAATTAATTTGTTAATGAAAATTATTTATTTTATATTATATTTTATATAATATTTATAATATTTAATATTATATATTATGTAAAATATAATATATTTAATATATAATAAATTAACTGAAAGTTGGTTTAAATTAAATTATATTTTATTTTATTTGTTAAATCATAAGGATTTTAGAAATGATTAATGGGGATATAAACTGATTTGATATATATTTTATGATTAATCATGAGGATTTAAAAGTAGGGAGATAATTAGAAAATAAAATATTGTTTTAGTTGATATACTTTATTTAATGGGAATTCAAATTTAAAGTGTTATAAATTATTTCTTTGCAAATATAATATTATTTTTGGGTATATTGAATAATGTTAGATGTCGATCTAGAACTTCTAACAACCATGTGATTTTTTTATGATTGTTGAACTGAGGTTAAAGGATGAGCTTATTAGTTGACTTAAATGATTTATTAATCAAGTGTTATATCTTTTTGTATGTGATCGTGAAACATAAGAGAGAGCGGTTGATTTAACATTAACCAGATAGGTACATTACTAAAGTGTTTTGAGTGTGAGTAGGGTTGTGAAATTTAGAGTAAATAATCTATTCTTTAAATATTTCAAGGTCGTGAAAAGAAATGGGATTAATTGATTGGATGGTTGCAAGTCATGAAACATGTGTTGAGTGGATTTAGGAAATCCGAATTTTAGTTTATTTAATTGCTTGAAATACTTTTAAATGTTCATTCTTCTTGTTCGATGTTGGGAGTATCGAGTCATTGTTTGAAGTCTTCCTGATAGGGGATTTGTATCCTGTTGTGGGTTGTCGTTATGAAAGTCACTTTTGGTGTGTCATGGAAAATGTGCATAATTATACCTTGTGGATTACCCGGTTTTCACGAACGGGGATTTGTGCCTCCTTGGGTGTAGGAGAGGGTAATGTGATTTGGTTTCCCTCCAATGTTGGAGTGGGTTTTGTACGTTGTTTCCTCCAGTGTTGGAGTGAGTTCCGTGTTTTGTTTCCTCCTTGGTTTGGAGAGGTCGTGTTATCTTGTTTCTTCTTGTGGGTGTGTTGTCGTTAGGAGAGTGGCTCTTGGTGGGGGTCCGGCACACAAAGGGGCGCCAGGGTAACTCACCTAGAGTTTAACTAAGTGATAATTTAAATGAATTAATGGGGATCTTTCAAACTAATAAGATAATAAATGCCTCTCTCGTGAAGCAAGTGAATGATAAGGCTCGAGATGAGATGGGACGCATAGTTTTGCGTGAGGGTCCAGCGCCGGTAGAGGCAAGCCAGGGTAACCCATGATGGGGGTCCGGTAGCCTAGGAAGGTTGAGCTAGGGTAACTCATGGCAATTTATGTATGACACTTTTCCTATGTCGACAGTTAATCAGTTAATGTGTGATGTACATGATCATTGTTCTCTGAAAGCATTGTAACTTCGTGTTAAGTGATGTTGTGACTGTTGTGGCTTAATGGCATTGTGGTTATAGATGTTAAGTGGCATTGTGGTTATAGATGTTAAGTGGCATTGTGGTTATTGATGTTGAGTGGCTTTGTGATTGTAGTTATTTCAATTCAGTTTTCGTGTAAGCCTGCGACTAGTGGTAGATGGTCTTGTCTAGGAAATCCTTGTTACTATCTCCTAGCACGGAGGGAGTGGGGCCTTTGGGTTCCACGTGGTCGGGTGGCGTGCATCTTTCCGTTGGTTCTTCTTCTTGTTCGTGCATTCATGATTTCCAGTTGGAGAGCTCGTGGGAATCAGTTCTTCTCATGCCTTGTTCTCTCAGTTCTTATTGTATTTTATTACCCCTCAGTTGTTATCGAGGTGGAATTTGTAATTGTAATCATGATTATTGGATGTACCTCATTCGGGGAATGAGCAATGTAACCTTATTGTTTAAATGTTAAATTGGAATCTTGAGGTATTATTTATCCTTGTTGTAATTTATCTTGTATGGAATGTATGTTGTTTCATTTCCTTAAGAGTTTAATATTTCGGTTTATGATAATGTTATGTGATGTTGGGTTTTTAAGTAATCTTTGTCTCGTGGCCTTAGAGGTTGTTGGCATTATGAATTCACCTTACATGTTATTTATACTTAAACAAAAAAAAAATTGGTACGTTTAAGTGGTGAATTGCAACTTCCTCTAGGGTTGCGTGGCGGGGCATTACATAGACACTTAAAATTATCCTGAATGATATTGCACACTTGAATCTAATTACTAACACCATTTCGTCCTAAATTCATCCCCTTTTTCAACTGTTTAATTAAATAATCCTAGTTATTTAATTCAATGAATCATTTTCTCATCTATTACTCTAATTAATTTCATTAGGTTAATTTGCCCCCTTTCACACTAACATTTCATCTTGTTTAGTTTGATAATGTAAGTTATTTAAATTAAACCCCTTTATGTCCCCTCAATTAATTAAATAATCTAAATTATTTAATCAGATATCACTTAACCCCCATTTCATTAAATAAATTAATTATTTAATGATAATCCTAAATTCCTCTAATTTGCACAATTAAAAAAAAAAATTATCAAAATCATAATTATCCTCACCCTCCCACTTGCAAGGAAATATTCCTATGGAATATTCCTCCTTTGCACATTCCTCCAAAAGGGAAATATTCCATGGGAATATTCTTTTTTGTGCACTCATTCAAAATGAAAATATCTTAACCTCTTCCTAATTCTTATGAAGTGTGTTTGTTGAGAGTTAATTAGGACCATTGATCAAATTGCTTGATCCTTGTCAACTTTTAACCTTGACCATGGATTAGAATCATTAATCCATGCCTAATCCTCTCATTGGTTTTCATCCCTTGATTAGGCTAATCGATCTTGACCATTGGTTTCATAATTTTACCTATAAATAGACCTCACTTCTATGAAATATGGATCCACTTTTTAGAGAAAAGTTACTATAGCAAAATTTAGAACAATATTTAGAGCAATCTTTATCATTTTGGCATCATCTTAATTAGTTTATGCATCCATTTTAGCTTAGTTTCCATTAATGGCTACCATCTTTGAGCATTGTTTCCACTCATCTTAGTTTGCATCCATCTCCATTAACATTTAGCATTACCATTTTGGCATTGAAGCATCCAATATCCATGTTAATCTAGCTTTTCATTCATGTTTAGCTTAGGTTTTCATCAATTTCATCAACTCTTGTCAATAAAAATCCATTTGAAGGCTTGTTTATCCGACAGATTGGGAAAGTGTTGCATTCCACATCATATGCAGCACTACTCCTCCAATAGAATGAAGTTTGGGTCTTAAATTGTTAGGTTTCCTTTATGCATTAATGGTTTTCTTCATGTTTTATTTAGTGGTTGCTTGGTTTGAAGCTTTCAATAATTTCATTGGGATTGTAACTTAATTGACTTAATCTAGCTTAATTTTTTCTGGATCTAGTAGATTTACGTCATTTTATGATTATAGTCACAAATATATATTATTATATTATATGGTATATAATATAATATATTATAATGTTATAATTATTATTAAAATTAATATTATATTATATTATTATATTAATATTATATTATTATATTATATTATATATGATATATAATATTATTATATTATGCATGATATATAATATATATTATTATATATAAAGCATGGATTATATATTATTATTATAAATATTATTATATATAAATTATATATTATAATTTTTTATTATTTTTGGAAAAATGCTCTAATTTTATTAATAAGGAGAAAATTACAAATTATTAAGTATGTATTTTGATACTATTTGGGCTTATAGATGTACAATGATATGAGCCCAGTAGCCAACTCTATTAGTCTTCAAACCTCCCATTCATTGAATAGGCCATTATTGGTGATTATATATTTGAAGAAAGGTTACATTTTTTTGTTGTAGAAACATTCCCTATAAAAATTCATAGCAGTCACCAACCTCCTTTACTTTTCCTTTTTGAACTATCAATGATGTTGCACATGAAGCCTTTCTTTGAATCTTTATCAAAGCTTGAGATAGTTGTGATGGCTTCTTGGATGATTTGTTCTTTCAATAGGTATTTCTCCATGAATTTCCTAATCAATTTCCTTCTATATGTTTGAACCACATTTGACAAAAGAACCCCAAGAATAATGTTATTATGGATATGCCATGAGGCTAGTTGATGCTCCCTAATCACCCTCCTAATTGCATCCTTCACATGTGATTCCTCAACTCTGAAGAGGTATTTAATCTATGTATCACTCTCCTCCTATGGACAAAAGCATACACAACTTGGGATGGTTATGTTATCCATCTTTGATTTCTGTTTTATTTCAACACAATTTTATAGATAAGTCAATGTTCTCCACTCACATTCAAACTTTCTACCTAAAATCCCAATGTAGATATGCAATCACTTCATCTATGATTCGAGCATGAGTTTGGTACATTACTTTCCTAGCTCCTTTTATTTCTATGTTTCAATTGTATTTTGTATTGTTTGTGATATGTTCTTGATATTTGTTCTACAATTCAAGTTTTGAGTCTTGGGAGATAGTTTTATATATAGAGATATTTCATCTTAATCTTGGTCTAAGAAAAAATAATTTTGTATTATGGTTTATCTTTCCTCCTTTGTTGTTCATGGTTGATTTTGATGTTCTAAGGTATTATAAAACTTCTAGTATTAGATAATTTATTGTGAGAGGATCTCAACTAAGATTTACATCAGATGAGAGGACTAAGCATTGTGATTGCTCCTTGATTATGGGTCATTCAGTTGGTGCCTTATTTTTGATAATTTGTTGCAATCCCTCCTATGATTCTTTCCTATTCGATCTAATGAATAATATATTATATATTATTTTATATAATTTATATTATATATTATTTTATCATATAATATAATATATTATGATATTATATATCGTATAATATAGAGCATGTAATATATATATATATATATATATATGTTTATCATATGATGACAGCCAATCACGGAAGGAAATCAATCAACAACAAACTATAGGAATACTACAATTAATGGATAACCTTGGTGGCACTTAGCAAGATAGTGTATTCGCAATGAATCACTAAAATGGATATCAACAACCTTCACCAGTAACTCAAGACACGGGATTCAACTCTAATTCTCAACAATGAATATGAGAAATTCAACAAATGCAATTTTGTGCATTTCTCATTTAATTTCATTCAACAAATTACAAACTTCATGGAATAGATTTCAACTAAACACACCACATGCTTCCTCCATCAAATAGCACACTGACAATCAAATTTTTTCAACCTTTGCAATCTCAACACAAATGCACAATGGGGAAACAACAACCAATCTGATTCAAAGTTTTTCCAATTTCAACAAAAACTCTAGCCACTGGTAGTTCTTACCTTCCACATATTTTTCCCTACTCCAACCATCCACCCCCACCCCTTTCTTCAATGCTCAATATAGTTTTTAATTAAAAAAAATGGTTCTCAACAAAGAGAATGATCACCTTATTACAAGCTTAAAAGAACATTAGCAAAACAAACATTAGGGTATGTGCAAGATCATCATGCAAAAAATAGGCCCTTAAGTGGCAATGAAAATTCAAAAAAAATAGAGTTAGGCAACTTGATGTAAAAATTTGAATAAATTATTTGTATTATTTTAATAATATGTAAGAATAGAATCTGTGGAAAATTGAATGTAGTTTCTAAACTACTAGGTTTATT
>VDFB02098900.1:0-10422 GCA_007258455.2 Sequoia sempervirens
TTGTGTTGCCATTGATGTCAATAGAGCATTGTTGCATCGATTTCAACCCTTGAGGAAGTAAGTGTGTTGGTTGCATTATGTTTTCATTAGTATTGTCATTGGTGTCAACCTCTAATGAAGAAATGATGAGTAAGTGCTTATGGATATCAAACTCTTTTGTGTTTGATGATGCTAAGAAGGTGTTACAGATGTTGAGTTGGTGTTTTTGATGCTTGGTTTCCAAGTTCTTTTGAGAAAATCTGAATAAAAGAAATTTCAATGTGATAGAATGGTGTTCAATGTTTTTCTCCAAATTTATTCATGGTTGAAGATGTGCTCATGAAGTTTGTGTGTTGATCTAAGGTTTTTTTTAGGTGTTATATCTAGAGTTCCAGGTTTTGTATCATGTGGCAGAAGTTGTGTTCACCAATGTGTTAATTGTGAAGTAGTGTTGTCTGGGAGAAATGAGATTGCTCTGCATTTCACAATAGTGAAGTTTCTAGTGTTGTGGATTTGAGAACATGTTTATCAGGTTTGTATATACTTTCTCTTGAATTTTTAGGTGTTGATTTGTTTTGAATGTTTGTTTGGTATGTTGGGTGTATGTTTCAACATGTTTAGTTGCACAAGATGAAGGTATTCTTGAGTTTCAAGTGGTTGTAGTGGTTGTGCAAAATATTCTAATGATGTTGGAGTATTTTGAGATGTTGTATTAATATCATGGAATGTTTTTTTGTGTTCCAAAAGATTTTTCCATACCTTCAGAGGTGTGTTTGGTGTTGCTTGTTAGTGTTAGTACAAATTTGGCTGACTTAGCATGCTAACGCTAATTATAGAGAAAAATTTTTGATCGAGGAAGTGTTGAGAAGTGTGTTTGTATAGATTTGGGTACCAATTAAGTAATAGTGTGGTTTGACTTCACTTATTTATATTGTGGAAGTGTTTGGTGCCAACTATTTGGTCTTACATAGTAGAGGTGTATACATTTCATTAAGGCCAACCTAATTGAGATTGTTTTAAGCATGGAGGGTATAAATCCAAGGAGAATTGTTGTATGACTAAGAGTGAAGTGTGTGTTGAAAAAGTGATCAAGCATGTTGATCTGAGTGTGATCCTTAATTCTTATGACTTACTAATATAGTGAACATAAGGTGTATACATTTTAGTTTGTTTGATGAGTTGTTTGTGCTTCAATGGAACTGTACCTTTGGCATATAAGAGGTGCATTGTTAGTAGTTCAAATGGGCAGTTAGCCAGCCCTTCCTTCTTTCTTTTGGATAGTGAATCCTTTGGTAGTGATCCTTTCTTATCTTTCTGGGTAGTGAGCCTTATTGTATTCAGTGTTGCAATTCATATACATTAGTAAACTAATCCTCACCATGGTTTTTCCCTCCTTGGGTTTTCCAGGTAAATCTAGTGTTATTATGTGTTTAATGTGTTTGCATTATTGCTTTACATGTTTACATTATGTTAATGCATGTTAAGGGTTTAATGGTGGATAAAGGTTTAAGAACTAATGTAGATTTATATATTAATGAGGGTTTTTGATTTTTTAAAAGTATACAATTGGTTCATCCCCCCTCTCAATTCTCCTATGCATTCTAACAACATGTGTGTTCCTTTGTGCTTATGTTGGTTTTCCATGAGATCTTAGATCCTGGGGGCTTATGCACTCCCCTTGATCCTTTGTCATCCCATCTCTTTAACATTTGTACAATCAAATCCCTCTTGACATATTTTCTACTTTAGAGTGTCTAAGCATAAGTTCATACTCTCACTAAAGTGGGGACTAAATTTGGCATTGTAAATTGTCAGGTCCTTAACAATTTCACACTATGTTTTTTTCCCCCCTAAGTGCATGGACCTAATTAAACACCTAATTTCCTAAATTATGCATTTTGTAGCCCATTTTATCATTTTTCAACAAATTGCAAGCATAAAACAAATGCATGCATTTAATACTTTTCTCTTGAATGCTTAATTCCTTAAAAATAGGTTTGGGACACTAGTGCCTAGGGTGCCTATGTCCTCCTATTTTGGCTCCAAATTCAAATATGATGATGTTAGTATTTAATTATTTAAAATTCAAATATCTAATGTTAGCTGTTAGGATTTCATTTTTGGGAAATTAGAATAGTTGTGTATAAATACCTAGTCATTTCACTATTTGAAAACTAACAAGGAAAATTGAACAATTTATGATGAAGCAGTTTTAAGAGCATTATCAAGAAAGTCAAGGAAAAACATTAGAAGATTTCTTGCAGCATGTGTCGTAGAAAAATGGCCCCTTGTCATTTTCATGGCCTTTTAGGTCTTGTTTCATGGTATTTGATATATTTTTCTCTGATTTTATGTTGTGACATGGCTTGAACAAGCATATTTAGGTACTAAAATTCAAATTAAAATGTCTTGTGAAGGTGTTGTGAAGTGTTGTAAGAAATTTCTACATTCTCCTAGACTCTATTTATTGCAATTCACCTAAAAAATCACCTTTTTATTCATTAACAAGTCCTATTTTGAAATGTTGTAAAGTTTGGTAACAAGATTTCACACTTTTCTAGGCACTTCACTATTTATCCCTTTCTTATGCTTTAATTAAGAGTAATTTTTAATATTATCTCAACAAATAACATTAAATACAACATATTTCCTAACACATATTTTTAGGTCCTAGGTGGGACCCATTCGCCATGGGTGGAAAATGAGTCCCCCTTGGCTCCAAACTCAAAAAATTTAAAATTTCCTTTCAGGTTTTTATTCAAAAACACTTGATGTCGGCCTATTATGTGGTATGAACGGTTAACTAAGGCACAAGTGTGTATAAATATGTGATTTTCACCTCATTTTACATCCTCCTACAATTATCCAACATTCATGCATCATATTCAAGAATTCAAGCATTCTACAACATTAATTCAAGCAATATTCAAGCACTTTGGAGCATCCATTGGCATTACTTCAGATTTTCATTATCAAGAGTTTTGTAAGTTGATAACTATTGCATGTTATTATTTTATCATTCTCTTTCTTTTCATTGTTTCAGTAAGGGTTTGATTACCAAAAGTGGGGTTTGACCAAGGCAAACCCCTATTTGCTAACCCTCAACCATTTTTCCCCCATTGCATGTGTGTTTGTAGACCTAGGTATGTAGATTTAACAAGATTTTTGGTGTTGAAGATTGATTTAAAATTTAAACTAAGTGCCTCAAGTCAACTCAAGTCTATTTCAAGTTTGGAGAAGGTTTCTTGTCTGTTCCCTATAGAATTGACTTCGACAACTTGACAATCAGTGATTTCTAGATCTGGTGTTGAAGAGTTGTCTCCTGATTTTTTAGAAATTTGAGAGGGTTGATTCACCACCAGTGGCAAATGAGTCCCACCTTAGGACTGAAAATATTAATTTTGTCAAATTTTGGATCCTAACAAACAAAAACTAGTTTTTGACACTTTTTCACCAAGAGGACTAATTCACCACCCTGGCCAAATGAGTCCCAATGTGAAATTCAGTGATTTTAGTCAGCATCCACAACATTCTAGATTCATCAGATATTACCCAGGTGCACTCAGATTCATCTTATTTCTTTCAATTTTGCATACTTTCTTCATTTACCTCATTATTTACATATCATAATGTGTTTTCAAACATAGTTTATATCTCACTTTTGTACTCATTTTCATCCATTTAAATCAATCAATTTCATTTAGTTTACTTCATTTAGTTTAGAAAACATTGCACATAACATAATTTTAATGAACTAGTTTGCATTTTTTACCCTACCTCTCTCCTTTTAGGTGAAAAACCCTAGAAGAGTTAGAGAAGTCCGAGAGAGCTAAAAATCTATGGTTCACAACAATTCAAGATCCAAGAATCATGTCAAAGTGTGTATGAGGATCCATTATCTCTACAAGGATAATGGCGCCCCTAGAGGAAACATCCCAAAAAATTAGGCTCAAATTTATACCATAGGTGCACAATGTCTTGCTTAGTCCATTTCTAAAGTTTGAATTTATTTTTAATATCTTAGATCTATTGTATTTGTATCAAAAAAAGAATTTGCATCATTAGGTCAATTGAGTCATTTCATATTTGGTCAAGGGAAAGTTGACTTATCTTTCAGGTTGTAAGTCAATCACATATCTTGTCTAAATCTAATTAAACCCCCTCTCTTTATTTAATGAAATAAGAAAAAGGTGTTGAACCCCACAAAGGGAGATCTCCCCCTAAAGGGTCACACATTTTTCTAGATTTCAATTATTCTAGTATTTAACTATAATAGTAATAAAATTTGATGCTTTCCAAATTTTTTAGGTGAGTTGAAGTCTAAAAGTGCTCTCCCTCTTTTATCTATGATTATTAAAGCTCCTTTTAGTAATGGAGTGTTGATTTCATAGGATAAATCTAGGAGAGATCAAGTAATGAGTATTACTATTTTTTTGTGGTTATTGACTACTTCAACATTTAATGCATTAAGAAAATTCCAACCCTTAAGTTTACATCTAAGGTGGTAGTTTACTTATTTATAAATAATATAATTATCAAGTCTGGTGTTCCTACAAGAAACATTACTACTAATGTTATATATTTTAGATCCCATGAAATCTCAAGTTTGTGGACCATGTACATGGAATTTACTTAATTCACTCATCCCCTTATCATCCTCAAGGCAAGGGAAATTGTGAATCTAAAAATTAATTTTTCATGAAAGTTATTAAAATAACATTAGATATGAATAAGAAAATATGAGATAATAAATTAAAGTATGTGCTATAGGCTTATAGAATAACCTCAAAAATAACCATTGGTATGAGCCCATTTAGTTAGTTAATGGATTGGAAGATAATATTTCAATTATATTAGATCTTTTGGTGTGCAAGTTATTTCATGATATTAAACTAGAAGGAAATTATATGATTTCTCAAAGGATATTAGAGATAATAGGATTATATATGTTGGTATGAATAGGGTTTTTACCTAACTAGTTCATCTAGTAGGTACTATTCAAACACTTTTCCATGTTAAGTTTACTTATGGGTCTAGGAATCTTTCTAAAAGTCTTATTTTTCATGTGATCTTATCTCATTTAATTTTTTAGTCCCATGTCATAGGATTAAGACACTTGTCATGATCTTGTCTAATCCTAACTCTCAACCTTGCCTATATAAGGAAAGCATCATGTACATTATGTAATGTATGGGTATGCACTATCATTGATCCATTATTGAACATTATACATTATTGCATTCATATCAAGAAATCTATCCTCTTGATCTATTCTCTTGTGGAAGGTTATCTTTGGTTTTGTAGGTGATCTTGGGGTATGTAAGCTCATTATCAACTCCTACATGATATCAAAGCTCCATATATAAAAAATATTTCTTATATTTGAGGGTGGTTTAGGCATCATATTGAGTCCTCCATTGATCACTTCTTCCATCACTTGTACATAATTATTTTCTTTCATTCTCTCTTTTGGAGAGGGTTATTTTCCCATAGGGTTTTTACTCCTTTTTTTCATTTGTGAGAGATATTTTTTAAATGGTACTTACCTAACATGGCCTAGTAGTTGGGACCAATCAATGCATCTTTTCATCATCTTTGCACTCTTTTTTTTCTCCTCCCTATGTTTCACTTAAGGGGTGCCTGTGTGAATGTGGTGTTTTATTGTAGCATAAAAAAATGTACTTCCTAAAGGTGAAAATATAATTTTACACTTTATTTGGAATTTTATTTAGTGTCCACTCCATTATTGAATTTTAGTGGCATTCCCTAGCCTTGAAATTTCCTATCAACCTGGGAGAATATATCAGTGCTACCTTAAAAATGCCTTATCAATCATATTCCATCAAATAAAACTCAACAAGTGCTTTTTTATAATGATCCCTAATTAAGCAGACCCTAAACTTGTAAACCAAAATTTGAATATGTTCAAAAGGGTTTGTGTTGAGTAGGAAAAGTGATCCTAGATCAAATTAGGTTAACTACGATGATCTCATTTTCATGTAAATCAACATTGAACATAAATTGACTAGGGTTTGATGATTCACTTGTTGCCACAATGGAGATCTAATCCCCTATTTTTTATGTTGTGTTGGGTTGGGAGGATGATAAATTTAATGTGATTTGACAAGACTATTTTATTACAACCCTAGATCTAAAAATGTAATTTATTGCACTAACATAAATGGAAAGTAGTAGTATAAACCTAAATCTAAGAAATGACAATAATGAGGAATTTGTGACTAAAATTTGAGATTGATTTGCAAGGACAATATTGCAGTGTGCGCTAGACTAGATTGCTTCTTTCCTCAATTTGTAAATTTTGGATTGTTGGTTGCAATCTGCCTTATGTTTTTCCAAACTATCACTTGTTGAATTATTCAGATCTGATCTGCATACATGAAAATAGGGGAAAAAGTTGTGTTGTATAGGAGATTTCCTAAGTCAAAACCTGTGTTGGTATTTCTACCTCCACATACAATGATTAATGATGATCGAGGGGGAATCCTAGGTTGGGTAAAGGCCAAAACACCAATAATTATCTAAAATGATAAATAATAAATGAAAATCATACCTTGATTTTAACAAGCCACTTCAAGGGAGAAAATTGATGAGAGCCATTAATGTTCCATTTTATGCCATATTTTATTCTTTTTCATATACCTTCATACCCATTTATATATTCCATTTCCAAACCATATTATATCATCTTACCACCTTTATGTTGCATATGATTAAATATATATATAAGTAATATTTAATTTAGTTTTTAGATAAAATACATGAATAATAAATATTAAATTGCATTTACTAATATTTTCTACCATTATGTTGAAAAATAAATAAATGCTTTTCACTATATGTGATAAGATATAGTTTAATTTTTTTTTATAACAAATTATTATATTGTAATGGCCATAAACTAAACATAATATTTGTTGGCCATAAACAACTTTTGTGCTCCCTATTATTATGGATGTGAGACAAAAAATAAATGTACATATTATTATTATGTTAAAACCAATTGATATATTGTTTATTTTGTTACCAAACAAATGTGTCATGTTAAGAATATCTTAGTTACATGATTCTCTCATTTGAGATCTAATTTTTTGGAGAGATTATAGGGAAGAATTATGCCATTTAGTAAATTCCTCATTTCTTATATAATGCATGATAAATGGCTTGAGATGGGAGATGTAATATTTTTTAGAAAATAAATGATACAATAGCTAGTTTGAAGTCTTAAAGAGTTTACAACAAATTATTTTTGTCACCCCATGGAAGGAGAGGAGGGCCCACTCTCGTGAAATGGTGTGATGTTAATTTTTATGTTATGTATTTTATTTTAATATTATGGTTTCTTTTATTTATTAAAATGTGTGAGTAATTTTATGATTACATGTTTTCAATTTTGTTTTAAATTATTTATTTCATAGGACTGTAGTGCAGAAATCTGTATAGTTTTGGAAGATTGCAGTTCCTGTCGCCTGCACAAAGTTACTATCACCCGCACAAAGATCATATCACCAGGAAGTGATAGTTCCTATCACTAGAATTCTATCAATGCAAACTATTACAAATTCAAGAGTGTTTTAATCTCAAACAAAACCAATAATGTTTAATCAAAGTTGAATTGGACATAGCCAAATATTATATACATTAAAGGATTTTATTTGAGTTGTTAATTTAAAGCATTTGATGGTTTCAAAAGGTTTGTTTTAGGAGTACAATTTAAGAGTGTTATTTTTTGTTATTATTTCAAAGCATTTAGGTTTGATTATTTTGCATTTCATCACCACTCAACTTGCTTCTTTCACCCCTTTGGTATATAGCCACAACACCTTTCAAGATCTTATGATCCTTAGGTTGACATCTAGGAAAAAACTGAGGAAGTCAACACAAAGGATTGATTCAACCAATTTGATAGAATCACAAGGATAGTTTTGAATCCATAGTTTTCTCTAAAAAAATTGGCTTCATTGCTAGGGAGAGGCATTAAAGGCATGAAAACCTAGTGAGTTAAGTTGGGACCAATGTGCTAAGGCAAAGTATACGCGAGATTCAACCTCGTTTGGATAATTACCCTTTGTTTTCTCTATTCTAAATCATATAGATGCATGGTTTGAATTTGTAGGTGGATCTTAGAAGGTAGAACCATTGATATATTCACACCCATTGTTGTGAGTCAATTGATAGGTAAAGAAGTGATTTTGAAGAAACAAGGAAAAAACCATAAAAAAATGTTGCATTTTCAGGGAAGTTCAAACATATCGTTTTTAAATTCAAAAACTGATGAGGGCCCAACTCGAGACTTAGAAAATAATCCACAAACAAGAGAATAATTTTATTATTTAGAAAATGGAGCTTCTTACATGCAGAGGATCTCAAATCCCCAAGTTGTACAACACATGCAAGTTACAGAAAGCTACAGAATAAACCTTTCGCAATATGCGAGCTTGTCCCCAAAATGTTACCCAAAAATTAGAAACCCGCCCATAAATAGAGCTTCTGTTTAGTTTGCAGCCAAAACAACATTCAAATTTGAGTTTAGGCGGTTTGGCGCTGAAAAATTACAACTTGAAGTTCAAATTTCAAAAGAACATTTGCAATTGTATCTTCTAGAAAGTGCGCCAACTTCCCGGGGCCATAACTTTTGATCCGAGACTCCGATTCGCGAACTGTTTGAACCATTGGAAAGGTCTCAAAGTCAAGAACGCGCTTGAAATCCACTACACTGATTTTGGCAAGTTTCAGGGCCGATCCGGGAACTCTAAGTGCCTCAAATCTAACTCAGAAGATTTTCAAGTGCAAATCTGGGAAACTAAAACTGCAATATCTTTCAACCCAGGAATATGAAATAAAAATTGTAAATTGGAAATTTCATTATGACGAAAAGGGTATCCAAAAATGTAAAAACATCTAAAAACCAAGAAACTTGAAAATTAACTATTTTTGGGTGATGCAAGATTGCCCTTACACCACTGGATGCTCCTGCATCAGACACCCAGGGTAATTTGAGAAGTGACCCCGTCACATCTCAGATGGTGGTGGAAAACCCAAATGGTCAACCTCTGCCTTAGGCAACTAGGATGAATCTTCAACAGGACTTCCTTTCCATTTCACCAGATATTCTTCATACTGCATGTTCCTGGTACTCCTTCCCACATGACTATCCAGGATTTCTTCAATCTCCTCCTTTTTTGAAGTAGGTGCTAGAATCCCACACTGTTCCATCGTTGGTACATCCTCTGCGCCACCTTCATGATACTCTGTCAAATCTGAAATGTTGAACACAAGGGAAATGTTGAATCCATCTGGCAACTCTACCTCATATGCATTCCTCGAATCATGCCCCTTCAAAATTTTACAGGGACCGAACTTCTTGATCTTCAATTTGTTATATGTTCCCACTAGAAACCTTTCTTTCCTCAAGTGGACCATCACTTCATCACCAATCCGAAACTCCTTATACCTCCTCTTCTGATCTCCCTTAGCCTTATACTGCATATTCATCTTGTTAATATGTTCTCTTACCTTCTCATGTATATCCTTGATGTGTTCTGCAAAATCTTCAGCTTCAGCACTTATTTTCTTCTCTTGGTCCATCTTCCTCAATTCTAGAGCTATTCTAGGGCTACCTCCATACACAATCTAGAATGGTGATCTACCAGTGCTTCTGTTGACAGAATTGTTGTAAGAAAATTTTGCCTAGGGTAAGATCAAGTCCCATCCCTTGGGTTTATCTCCTACCAAACATGTTAGTAGGTTACCCAGACTCTTGTTAACAACCTCTGTCTGCCATCTGTTTGTGGATGGTGTGCATAACTGAACTTCAACTTTGTCTTCAGCTTCTTCCACAAGGTCCTCCAAAAGTACCCCACAAATTTGGTGTCACGGTCTAAAAAAATACTCTTTGGAAGACCATGTAGCCTCACCACCTCTTTGAAGAACAAGTCAACAATGTGGATTGCACCATGGGTCTTCTGACATGGAATGAAATGTGCCATCTTCGAGAATCTATCAACCACCACAAAGATTGAATCATTCCCTCGTTGTGTCCTTGGCAAACCAAGAACAAAATCCATACTTATATCCTCCCATGGCCTCTCTGGTATAGGTAAGGGCTGATATAAGCCTGTATTCTGGCTCACTCCTTTAGCCATCTAACATACCATGCAGCTTTGTACAAACTTCTTCACATCGTGTGACAATTGAGGCCAATAATAATGCTCACTAATAATGGAAATGGTCTTATCCCGACCAAAATGTCATGCCATTCCTCCACTATGCTTCTCCTTTATTAGGTTCTCCCTCATGGAACTCCTCGGGATACACAATTGACTTCCCTTAAATAACATGCCATCCTAGATTATGAAATCCAGCCACCTTGTCTAGCATCCTTTATGCTTGTGGGTTCCTTGCAAAACTTTCCAAGCCTCTGCA
>VDFB02098901.1:0-22669 GCA_007258455.2 Sequoia sempervirens
AATAGAGAGTGGTGTGGGTTGAACCTACGACCACTCACTCCCTAAACACATCCCCTATCAATAGACCGCCGAGTGGTTTAGAATTAATTTAGGGGGTTATTGTTTTTTAAAGAACACCAAAAACCGATTACCTCCCTTATTTTAAATATTCACCCTCTAAATTTAAAAATGTAAATCTTTTAATTTAAAAAGGGATTAAAGAAGCATCTTCTAAAGCCTAAAAATGTAAAATTTAGAGGGCTTAAAATATATATATACAAGATAATTAGGGGATTTTTAAATGATTTTCATATGCAAAAGGGAGGATTTTTAATATTTACATGTAATTTTGGGGGGATTTGTAAAAATTTTATGTTGTAATTGGGAGATTTTGTAATCATATTGTTATAGGTCAAATTGGGCCAATTTTATGTATAAAAGGGGGTGAGAGTTTAGAGTGGAAAACCCAAGTGAGGAATGTTGAGAAAATTCTCTTGGAGAGAATAATTATATTATTGGGGAAATTATTGTGAAAGGTGGAGAATCTGAATTCTTTGAGAGAGAGATTACAAAGTGTTGATTATTACACCAAAAATTGTAAAGGAGAGATACATTGTGAGAAATTCTTATGTAGGTGGAGCTTGGATATTGTAACAAGGCATTTTCATTGCTAGGTGATATTAATAAAGTGCTCTACCTTGAGAAGTGGACCCAGAGACATAGTCCTGATTGAATGAACTCCATTATCAAGCTCGTGTTCCACTCTCTTCTGTCTTTCCACTCTTCTCTCTCATGTCTCTCATTCTTTCAATTTTAATTCCTTATGTTGATTTATGATTACAACATTATAGTAATTAGCCAATTTCTGTAATTTATGAAAAATTCAACTTAGTCTGTAATTTCAATGGTTAAACAACATAGTCACACAATTATGTTTGATCAGGAATAATTATAATTAAGGTTAAATACATTTGAATTTGTAAACCTCTAATTAAAAATCACAAACCAATCAAGAACATGCCCAATCACAACAGAAGGTGACATACAAGGTACCACTGGAAACTAATCTTGAACAATCTCCAAAGACTAAGATGGAGTGACAACAGTTGTACCACAACTATCATCAAGTAGGAGGGATATACCCTCAAATGTGTCTTCTAAGTCAGAAATGTGAGATTCCACAAAAAATGAACCAATGTCCGACAAATAAGAATCCCAATCAGGAAGACAATGAGATGCTGGTTGTGATGAATCACTGGATGTGCTCAATGTATCATCAACAAAAAATGAATGATCCTACTGAACAAGAATGATAGGAGTTTCAATCAATGACTCTGCACAATGAATCATTGAAGGCGAAGGTACATCAACTGTCTCTGATGGAGAAGAAGGGGCATCTAAAGAACCCTCGTCATCCTCATCTGAAGATTCAAAGTATTCCAACAGTTCAAACTCCTGCATAGTCACATGATCATAGGGTATCCTATCTAAAAGATGAAGAGGCACAAGACAATCTGAAACAAGATCATCTGGGAATGGCTAAGTATCAAGATCTTCATGTATTTCCTAGATTTTAATCCTAAGAATATATGGACACTCAACATGATCAATAGAATCCAAAGTGGCATCATCAGTATGCGTGAAATAACTCCTAGGACATGATCCCTTTTGCATTTCCATGCAAATTTCTTGCAATAGTATTAGGAGGGAGAACAGACTATACAAATATGTGGCAACAAATGGAAACCGAGGAGATGTTTATGATACCATTTCTCTATTGTTTATAGTTTTCAACATAATCATAGCGAGGATGAAATGAAAACCCCATAATCAACTATGACAAAACTCTAAAAATACAAAGACAATAACCTTCAACAAAATTAGAAACTCCCAAATACTACAAATGAAGCCTTCTCAAAATATTCCAAGAAGCAAAAAAAGGTTAAGAATCAAGCAACTCCAAAGAGCACAAAAACACCAATATTGAACTTCAATGGATTAAAAGAACCACCAAACAACAAAATATGAGAGAAGTTCCTCAACCACTGCAAAGGTGATGAAAATACCTTTCCGTTGATATGTGGTTTGTGAAAATCAGCCTTCGTTTGCAAAAGATATGCAAAAATGAAAAAAAAGGCCTATAGAGGCACTTTGGAATCGTTTGGAGCTCTCGATTACACCATACGACCACCACGAGCATCCTTGACAGAAAAAAAATGGGCCCAACCAATCAAGCCTTACCATGCCACCAACAAACCAAGTTCAGTATGACAATCACCGAGCACCAATCACCACACGTAGGAGACAACCTCTTCACAATTTGTGAGTCTTGCTCACAACAATAGGAGGCACTACAAAACTATTTAAGCAGCCAAAAACAACCTCTCACAAGCAATGTGGAATTAAAATCCCAAAACAACTCAACGAAGGCTTGGGTACACCACTGAACAAAATCCTAAATGTTGCCCTTCAAAACTTTATAAAATATAAAGTTTGAAAAAATAATGTTTCACCAATATCGAGCACCAGAAGAAAACACCTTCAATCATAGCAAGATCGCCCTCTAATCAAGAAATCAGGCCTTCCAAAATTGTTGCACAAAAACTTGATCATTGCACACAACCAGACAAAGAAAAATGTCTCCAAGAACTTCAGCCACCTCCTCAAGGATGCAAGTGGGGCCTCTCCCAAAATTCAGAAGAATCATACAAAAATAAAGTAATCGCTGATCCACAGAAATAGAGAGCTTATGGGCCGTCAAGCCATGGCCAACCAAGTGAGGCTTAGCCTTCAAATGTAAATTAGATGCCTCCAAATTTGAATCGTTGCTTTTGGGTGTTTGAGTCATGCAGGAAAAGGAATCCTCTCTTTGCTGAGCCACTGCCAACAATTTGAATGGGAAGGCCGAAGAGAATCAGCCCCCAAGCGTGGCCTCCAAAAAACAGGAATCGAGCCCTCTTCAAAAAAAGGCACGGGTCTCTCCTTCAATAGCTAGTGTGGCCTGAGGCAGGAAGATAGAAGCCTACAATGAAAAATGCGTCTTCAAGCAATGAGCAGTCTCGTCTTCACCAAAATGCTTCTTCCAACCATGTCCACACAACTGAAATTCGATTCCCGACACAAAGGAAACCGGTTAGCAAAAAAATGCCTTCAAGAAAATGAATGCTGACAACAATAAGAATCGGCCCCCAAGCGTGGCCTCCAAAAAACAAGAATCGAGCCCTCTTCAAAAAAAGGCACGGGTCTCTCCTTCAATAGCTAGTGTGGCCTGAGGCAGGAAGATAGAAGCCTACAATGAAAAATGTGTCTTCAAGCAATGAACAGTCTCGTCTTCGCCAAAACGCTTCTTCCACCCACATCCACACAACTGAAATTCAATGCCTGACACAAAGGAAACCGGTTAGCAAAAAAATTCCTTCAGGAAAATGAACGCCGACAACAATAAGAATCGACCTCTAGACTTTGATTGCAGCCCTCCTCAAAGATAGAAAAAAATCACGCCTCACAAACGCCAATTTTCAAATCACTTCTACAATAGATGAGTCACACCAGCAACAAGCCACAACCTCAATCCAGGATTGTTGCCTCCAAAGCAGTAGAAAGAACTTAGAATATCGAATAGAGGCAATTTTGAATTTTAAAAAATTTCAAATGCCAAAATAAATGATCTCACAGATCTCCAGCGAAAACTCTTAGGAAGGAGTTGCAGTTGTGTTGCTTTGATACCATGTTAGAGTGAATAACACAGGAAAATATCAACTGTAGAAAACCTTCATGAGATAGAGATGAGCACCATGCTACTTCACCAGAGAGAAAATGGAATGAGATGAGATGAATAAATTTACATAATGTACAAGCTTTTAAAGCCAAGAAATTATGGTGGGTATAAAACTTCCCGATACGGGAAGGAACCACCTGTGAATGATTAAATGCAAAACTAATAAACTAAATTCAATAGCCTAAGTAAACTTAAGTAGGTAAATGGTAAAAACCATTTACTCCAACATTATGCCTCCAATTAACCATGATAAAATGCAAAAACTTCTACATCCAAAATGAAGAGGATCTTATGAGAATAGTAAAAGTAACTCCCAATGGGAAATAAATAGTAAATGTAACCTCCACACTAATAATAAACAATATTTTGACTTGTAACTTACCCAAAATAGTGAAATGAAAGAAAATAGGGGCTTTTCCCAAAATGGAAAGTTAAGTCCAAAGAGTGGAAATAGACCCTATCTTCCTACATTCATTAGGAAATAAGATCCCCACAATGAATTGATTATCAACCCTTAGGTGTATCAATCCAATGTGAGAATGTAAATAGATTTCCTTATGCTTGAAGGATGGGGGTCAAGGTCAAACAACACTTTGAGGAGAAAAACTAAAAATAGCAAATCAACTCCAAAATGCAATCTATAACTTGGATCTTGAAGATTAAGCATAAAACTGAGATAAACAACAATTTTTTTGAAAAATATAAGAAATAACACTATGCACCTATCATAAAAAGCAGTTTCTGCAAGCCTATCAAGTACTCATTCGCCCATGGGCGAATGGGTCCAAGTTTCTTCTTCTCAAGATTTTTGAATTTGAGATCTGAGTTTGAAACTTTCACTTCTTTCTTGTAACTCTGAATCTTCACTCCTAGATCTAAACCTGTGATAAATCTACAAAACAAAAATTATTGTTTGGTTGCGGATGGGGGTTTGCCTCGGTGAAACCCCTAATTTGGTAATTAAACCTTGATGAAAAGAACAAATCTGAAACATGAAAGTGTGTATAAGCCCTAATCTTAAGTGTGTCTAAGATTATAAGAGATTAAATGCAAAGAAACCCTACTCAAATGTGTTAGAATAAGATTCCTAAATGAAACAATGAATAGTTCCAAATGTTAGAAACCAAGATCTGAAATGCAAACCAAAAAATAACCTTCCACATAAGACCTACTTTGGGAGACATCAAATCACCCTAATAGATCACAAATCTGAATATACCTTCCTTTAGGCAGAAAGTAGAATGATAATAGAAGATGGAACCACTTAGGAAACAAGTCATTAAGCTTGGTTGAATGGCTTGGTGCATCTCCCAAAACCTAGAATCCATCATGATCCTCCATAGGAATCTATCATCAATCTTTGACAATGCTTGATCATGTTGACAAAATGAGCTTGAAGACTTGCAAAAACAAATAGAATGCTACTCCAAGACTTCGACTTTGAATGCTTGATTGATTTCTCCTTGCTCTTGAATGTAAATCCTTGTGATCTCATGTGAATCTCTTACTTGTCTAGTGAAAAATTATTAAAAGACGACAAGTCATAGGCTTCCTTTCTAGTTTCTCGTTTATTAGATCCCAAAAGCCGACACTTAGAATTTGAATTTAGAAATTTCAAATGCCTCTAAAAACATGTTTAAAATTGAATTTTTGAACTTAAAGGGGATTCATTCACCCATGGGTGAAAGGGTATTGACCTAAAAGTTCAGGACCTAATTTATTTCGGGGCATTAAATTGATTAATAAAATTTATTCAATGCAGGTTATAGTGTCGGGAAATAAATAAAATAGGCCTTGGGATGCATAATAAAGGGTATTAGGGACCAATTAATGAGGTTTAAAAATGCATAAATGAAAGGTCACTAAAATAGGTCCAAATTAAGTGTGAAATTGTACTTCCTCTTAGAAAGGAGTATGATTTTCTACACTAAAAATAGATCATATTATAAAGTAGGCATCTAAATCCATCACCCAACTCATATAAGATCCATCAACAATATGTAATATTCTCTACTACTCAATTTAAACACCTAATTTAAGAATTTTTTTAAAATAGTTTTGTAATTACCACAACCACCTCCACCTCCTTCATGAATACCATTACAACTAATAATTCAAGTTAACAAGGAGAATAATAATAAAATAATAATATCTCTCAACAACATGGGTGTCTAAGGACCCATTCTAAGACTTCTAGAGATGCATAATTAAATAACATATTAGGATTAGAATTTAATATCACACTATCTTAATATTCCCCCACTTGATATTATACATTAAAATGACATCCAAAGAAACAATAAAATATATCATGTAGAATTCAAGGCACATGACCTTCTTACACCAAGATAAAATCTCAATGGTTAATGACTTCGTGAGGGAATAATTTATAACATTGTGTTGAGTGTCACCCTTCTAAAATGAGACCTTACTGTTCTCTACCATATTTTACATAAAATGATCAACATCCTTAGTACAAACATGGTACATAGAATTCTTGGCCAAATAAATAACACTTCGATTGTCACAACCAATTTTAATCAACTTGTAATCAAAACCAATACTTGCGCAAATTCTTTATAACCATACCATTTCCTAAAAGACACACATAACATCCATATAATCTACTTTGTTGGTAGAAAAATTAACCATGGGTTGTCTCTTACCCATCCAACTCACTGCAAGACCAAACATAGAAAACACATAGCCACTTGTCAACCTTCTACTATACAAGTTAAATATCCAATTTGATTCATATATCCTTGTACATGTCTAATGTCTCATCCACATCATCAGTACCATAATAACACAAATAATAATCATACATTCCTTTAAAATTGATAAAAGCCCTCTTAACATACTTGTCTAATGCTCCTTACAAGGGTTAGACATAAACCACATCAAAAAATTTACTACTTGGGTAATATTAAGCCTAGTACAAACCATGCATACATCAAAACATATCATCAAAATCATAATCTAATTTAGGACAAGTATCTAAAGAAAGATTAGTGCCAATAGAAAATTAAATACTCATAATTTTGTAATCATGCATACTAAACTATTGCAAAATTCTAGCAACATACTTAATTTGACTCAACTAAAGCTTTATGTGTACCTAATCCATACTAATTTCTATACCAAGAATGTATTTTGTACCTCACAAATCCTGTGTTAGAAAATTAAATTTTGAGTTTCTTAATCATCATCTTCCTACATGCTTAAATAGAACTCACAATTTTTTTTGGAGCAATATTCACCACCATTGTTAGATCTCAACACCTTTATTTTATAATCTATTTATTTTTCAACTAAGGCTTTAAATACCTTAAACTTAGTGAAAATTTTAGATTTAACACATAACATTTAAATTTAGGTGTATTTAGAGGCATTGTTAATGAATGAAATATAATACCAAGATTTTCTCATAGAACTAATGGACCAAACACATTCAAATGAATTATTTTTAATCATCTATTTTATTTATAACTTTAGAAATGAAGATTCATTTAATTAAGAAAACATTCAATGCTTATGTAAATCATTTTTACAAATAGAGTAATTAGAAAACCATCAACCAATATTTTATTAATAATGGTCCTAAGACCTTTTTCATTTATGCACGACCCAAACATTGGTGCCACAACATGCATACATTTTTAGTCTTGCTAATTACATTGGTAGAATTACCAAATGTGGAGGCATTTAACCTAAACATGGTCCCAATTTGAGATTTGTTAGCTACCACCAAGTTCCCTCTTATCAACCTACTTCTAGACTAGACAAATGTCACATGCACACCTAAATCATTTGACTTGGATACAAAAAGTAAGTTTTTCACAATTCTTGAAATATGCAAAACATTAATAAGGGTTTTAACCCTCCATCAAGTTAAAACATGACTATACCTTTTCCTTACCTACAACTAGACTTGACAAATGTCATATGCACACCTAAATCATTTGACTTGGATACAAAAATTATCTCACAATTCTTAAAATATGCAAAAAAATAATAGAGCAGGATATACAGTCGTGATCAATCGGCAGTTTCGAAGTCAGTTCAGTTGACATTCATGTTTCATGAGAGAAACACGGAATCTATCTTCATGATATAATGGCTATTTATACTATTGCAGCCCAGTGATGCCATCAGTCGTCTTCGTGAGGTCAATTTCCATCTCGCACGCCCGCCAAGCGGGCAGTAACTGTGGAGTTTTCTCCGCGTTGCCCGCCAGTTGTTACCTACTTGCAAAACCTCTCACATGCGCCAACCGTGGCCCCTATGGAATGGTTCATAAGGCAAATTAATTTGCTGAAGTGCTTTGGTAATGGGTGTATCAATCAAGCGGGCTTAACCTTGGAGAAAACTCCCCGGGTTAAGCGCCAGCTTGAGCCGGAGCAAGCACGGATGGGTGACCTCCCCGACGTACCTCCGCTTCACTCTCCTGTGAGCATCACCTAGATGCAATGAGTGCTATGGGACTATTCAATATCATGAGAGATGGGTTCAGGAACCACTACTCATGAAACATGGGTCAATGAGTTTGGACTCAAACTACACAGCTGAATCCTCGATAGCAATATCATAATTTGACACGTCAAGGAAAAATACCTCCTACTCTATCAATTAATAAGGTTTTTAACCAAGTCCATCACCAAAAATGAATATACCTGTCTTTTCCTTACCATAAATTTGCTTAGTATTGAACTATTACCAAAAACCTCTCTTGTATCATAAATTGTATGTCAAAAATCACTCCTTGTGAGGAGTTATATGGTTAGGAGTAACTTAAATTAACAAGGAAAATATCATTACTTATAGTGTTGGTAGAAATAAATAAAGCATCACTATCACCATCATTAGAAGATTTCTTTGTGGAGAAATCTAAATACTTTTTAATTTCTACACTCTTCCCATGCCCTCTCTTCCCACAATTCTAACACTAAACTCTTCTCTTCCTCAATATTTTTGAGCATCCTTTTGATTTGAATCTATCTTTTCTTTATACCATTTGACCTAATCATCTCCTCTAAAATCAAAGTAGTAATACAACTATCCATCTTAATCCTTACACCACCACCACTAATGACAATGTAACAAGATACATTTATCTTCTTCCAAATTAACATCTACATATAAACTAGCTAAATCAAAATCATATTAAACACATTTCATACATAATTATGCTATTTCTAAACCAATAATTATATTTATGATACTATAACTAAAATGAACCTATAACATAAAATAAAAAGATATGACTAGACAATTTTCACATTTTACAAATATATATCAATATTATAATATAATGAAATTAATATTATATTATTTTATCTATTAATTAAGTATTGAATTTTAACCTATAAATAGGGGAGAAGGGCCCATAGTGGAGCACCCTAACTTCGCATTTCTCAAAATCTTATGTGGAAATTTCAAATCACTCCCACTTTTGTACAATAGTTTATTTGGCAACTCACATGCTTCTATATTTCGTTTTAGGGCCACATCATCAAATATGATGCCACATCAACATGCTTTTTGTTGAGGTATCCAAAAAGGCCCAAAAAAAAAGTGAGACTGATTGTGGTGCACTAAGTCATGTTTTATTGGTGCCCTGATATGGCATCACATGATTTGTTTGTTTGTGTACTTTATGGATAAAAAGTGTTTTGTAATTGGATATTAAGGTGCTCCACTATGGGGTCCACTAAAGACTACTTCTATACCCACTATTAAACTCCGCACCACTACTTAACATATTTAAAAATGGGTTTCCTTTTCTTCTAGCATAGACAACTGTAGGTAATTTTTATAAGACAATGGAGAGGGTATGCTAAATACTTGGGACCCCCTCCAAGAGGCTAGAAGTTGGGGTTTGGCCAATTGATAGGTAAGCAAGCCATAGAGAAAACCCAATACAATTGATTCGGGGCGCCGGGTGGACAGAAAATTCGAGACGTAGGGCGTCGAGGGCGGATTCTCAATACTCTGTACGCCAAAATTGAACGTCAATTGCAATGTAATCCGCTCAATTATCATTTGCATACACATTAGACGGCTGTAAAAACTTGTTTTCCCCTACCATAGCGTTTATTCCTTTCCGCAAATCTGCCATAAGGAAGCCGCCAAAATAACTAATATATGTACACCGCTGAGCAACTTTCGAGAATTTTTTCTCGGTGGGCTTGCTTGCCTGCCTTTCTTGTTTATATATATCTTGCGTTTGCCTCATTGTTTCCATTGCCCTTTGTTTTCTTCTCTATTATATTAACATTCTACTCCCGCTTCGATAGCTTTGCATTATCCATGGAGCTGCTCTTGTTATGTTTTGTCTTAGCCCACCTTGCTTATTTGCAGCCTGTCTCTGCAGATTTTTACAGCGACTTTGATATCAAGTGGGGTAATGACCACGTTAAGATACTGGACAACGGCCAGCAATTGCAGCTTACTCTCAACCAGTCCTCAGGTATATATGCATATTATTATTTAATCCATGGTTTACTGTCCGATTCAAAGAGTATGACTAACCTTACGTTATTGCCTTCCCTTTGTGAATTTAAACAGGTTCAGGTTTCCAATCGAAGAATGAATATCTGTTTGCAAAAATTGATATGCAAATCAAGTTGGTGCCCAATAACTCGGCGGGCACTGTAACCGCTTACTATGTAACTCTCTCTCTTCAATATACCCAGTGGACCTAGAATTTTACTGTTACCGAACTAAGAATGCCGTTTAAATTCATCTACTGAATATTTATTGTTGATGGGCGCAGCTGTCGTCTGAAGGGGATAAGCACGACGAAATCGACTTTGAGTTTCTGGGAAACCTGTCTGGAGATCCCTATATTATGCATACCAATTTGTTCTCTGAAGGCCAAGGCAATCGGGAGCAGCAATTCTACTTCTGGTTTGATCCCACTGCAGACTTCCACAATTACTCTGTGCTTTGGAATCCCCAACTAATTGTGTAAGTAATATTAATTTTATCCTTCAACTTAGCTGCTTAACTTCCGTCTGGGGTTAGGCTCTGGAATATTGTAAACATGTCCGTTCTTATAATATAGATTAATTTGATGGTATCTTGCAGATTTTCTGTGGATGGAACTCCGGTGAGAGTGTTTAAGAACAACGAGAATTTGGGCGTAGCGTATCCTAATAATCAGACCATGAGATTATATTCGAGTCTGTGGAACGGAGACAATTGGGCAACTAGAGGCGGTGCTGTGAAGATAGACTGGAGCCAAGCCCCCTTCGTTGCCTCATACCAAAATTTTAATGCACAATTGTGCAATTCTTCCTCTAATTGTTCTGCAAATTCATGGTATAGCGAAGCAGCATTGGATTGGAATGAGCAGCAGAAGCTTGAGTGGGCGCGCAAGAACTACATGATATATGATTACTGTTCGGACACGAAAAGGTTTCCCCAGGGCCCTCCTGCTGAATGCACCCATTAGACATTAAATTGAATCCAACGCTGATTTGGTTCACTCTACACTCGGACCAGGAAATTTCTCCCTATTCTTTAGTTTTATAGGACTAATACTCTTTCAGCCATTCACTTCGGCACAATTCCAATTAGTGATTTATTTCAATACCATTGAGTATTGCGATTAGTAATGCATAATAATTTATATTTTGAAACTATGTTTTATATTATTGGTATTATTATAAATTATTATTCTTGGTCTAGTATATTAATGATGTTATATTTCATAATTATTGGAGAATTTTTATTAATTTAATCTAATTATCATAATCATTTTTAAGATAGGTTAGGGTCTTTTCAGATGTTTTAATGATAGTCAGTATTTTATTCTACTTACCATTTAGATGTGATAGTTTTTTTGTGTTGTATGTAAGGTTTGTGCAATAGAGGCACATAGATTTTCTATTTCAATGAGTAATAAACACATAGAGTTTATTAGTGACAACTTTGCAAACATTGGGAGAGCGGTGTGTTGCAGTATTGATAAATATTAATAATAAAAATTTGTTGTATATTTATTTAGTTTTTAATTAAACAAAATATATGAAGAATTAATATAGAATATAGTACTATGTGCATAATTGTATAGGAAATTTTATATTCCTAAGTCTCTAGGACAAAGAAGAGTCTACAGGGAGCAAATGGTTTTCAACTACCTCAAGGAACAAAGCTCAAGTGATAGGATAAAATGACAAGAGTTCTAGAAACAAAAAAGAGTAGGTCACAAAAGTCTTCTGAACAGATTGACAAGCTCTTGGTCAAGGACGATAGCATAATCCAAGGACAACAATGTGATTCACGCACGTCCTAATGGTGCGTTGGCATCTCTTATGGACCAAAAACCGAGACTGCCATAGAAAATAGCAAAATGACTACTAACAATTTGATTGCTAAGAACTCTTGAAATGCAAGAAAATAATAGAGTAACAAAACTATTTAATAAAGTAAAGTAAACTAAGTAAAGTGTAGATTAAATGGAATGTAGATGATGAAATGAAGTAAGAGAAAGAAAACACTTACAACTAGCTAAGCAATGAAGCCTCCATCAAATAAATGTCTTCAATACCTGCACACATAAGATTGAGAGAAAGTGTTGGGTTGTTTAGGGGCTTGCTTCAGTCAAACCCCTGTTTCGATGTTTCCACCTCCATGGATAGCCAGATAGATAAATAGAAAAAAAAGACAAATAAATAAGATAGAAAAATGCATAGATAAGGTATGTGATAAATCCCAAGATGCTTAAAGACATAAGACAAAAAATAGATTAGTGCTATGAGATTTCCACAATCCATTTAGAATGTAATTTTATTGTTTCTGGCTTCGATTGTGTGTGATTTTTTTCATCAACGTTTCAGATCACACTCCATGATCCATCATTAGGATAGAGGGTTGATGATGGATCACGAAGTGTGATCCGAAACGTTGATGAAAAAACTCATACACAATCAAATCCAGAAGAAATAAAATTACAAAAAGTAGATGTTACCTGCAAGGCTTGAGAAAGCCAAAGAGAGAGAAGAGAACGAGAAGGGTTGTGAGAGCCAAGAGAGTTACAAAGAACACTAAGAGAACTTGAGAGTGTTGTAGCAAGATGTAGAGAGTTGTGCAAGCAAGAGAGAAAGAGAGAAAGAGAAGAGAGAATTTCCAAGAGAGAAAAAAGACCAAGAAGGTCAAATGAATTGAACAAGTGGATTTTAAAGAGAGAAAATGAGGGAAAAGAATATTCTCAAGCAGTTACAAGGTGTCACGAGCCATTTCCATTGACTAAGAGGGGTGACAAATGGCAAAACACTCAGAAACAACCATTTGAATGTTGAAATGTTGCATGATGCTAGCACGACATGTGGACATTCGCACACTGAGCTAATGTCTAAACAAGTCATGCTAAAAAATGGTGGGAATGAGGAAAACACAAGGTTTAATACAAAGCTGACACAAGAAGATAGTTGCTAAAAAAGGGTCTTGAGCATCCCTAAGGAAAAAGGTTGATGCAAGGGCTAAAATGAGCCTACACAATTCTAAGAGAGTGGACACTAAAGTGGATACACAAATGTAGGTGAAATTTTCTAGGGTACAATTTTACAACACTAATAATTTATTACAATAACCCATATTTATTTATTGCTTTGGACTAGAGTAGTAGTTAACTATTGAAAGTTGAAAAAAGTGAACATAAACCATACAATTGTAATTACTATATGCTTGTATTAGTGTTAACAGTGTTATAAACACTTGTTTATCGATGTTGAGGACAATTCTAAATGCTCTATTGTTAAATGTCTTGTATCCAAAATTTATTATGAAAAACTCAATAATAATAAAGCCAGAAGAAATAAAATTACAAAAAGTAGATGTTACCTGCAAGGCTTGAGAAAGCCAAAGAGAGAGAAGAGAACGAGAAGGGTTGTGAGAGCCAAGAGAGTTACAAAGAACACTAAGAGAACTTGAGAGTGTTGTAGCAAGATGTAGAGAGTTGTGCAAGCAAGAGAGAAAGAGAGAAAGAGAAGAGAGAATTTCCAAGAGAGAAAAAAGACCAAGAAGGTCAAATGAATTGAACAAGTGGATTTTAAAGAGAGAAAATGAGGGAAAAGAATATTCTCAAGCAGTTACAAGGTGTCACGAGCCATTTCCATTGACTAAGAGGGGTGACAAATGGCAAAACACTCAGAAACAACCATTTGAATGTTGAAATGTTGCATGATGCTAGCACGACATGTGGACATTCGCACACTGAGCTAATGTCTAAACAAGTCATGCTAAAAAATGGTGGGAATGAGGAAAACACAAGGTTTAATACAAAGCTGACACAAGAAGATAGCCGCTGAAAAAGGGTCTTGAGCATCCTGAAGGGAAAAACGCTGATGTAAGGGTTGAAATGAGCCTACACAAATATCAAGATAGTGGACACTAAAGTGGATAAACAAATGTAGGTGAAATTTTCTAGGGTACAATTTTACAACACTAATAATTTATTACAATAACCCATATTTATTTAATGTTTTGGACTAGAGTAGTAGTTAACTATTGAAAGTTGAAAAAAGTGAACATAAACCATACAATTGTAATTACTATATGCTTGTTTTAGTGTTAACAGTGTTATAAACACTTGTTTATCGCTGTTGAGGACAATTCTAAATGCTCTATTGTTAAATGTCTTGTATCCAAAATTTATTATGAAAAAGATCATGTTACAAAACTTTGTATAGTTTAATATCTATTTTGGTAGCGGTTGACAACTTGTATTACAGATCAAGTCACATGTGAAGCATTCATGGTTTAAACACTTGACGTATGCTATATAAATGAATGTGTTGAATCAAATAAATAGTGTGAACTGTTGAAATAATTGATTTGTGTGTCAATGGTGCATTGAAGTAAGTGTTGTGAAGAAAATCAAGATTTTTTGATACAAAAATCCTATATTTTTATTTTCAAATGTGATATAGTATGATTATATCAATATGACAAATATAAACTTTAATCTAGAGCTTGATTAAATTAAACAAAAAATATTTGGTTAGATGAAAGAAATAGAAAAATATTTATGTATTTGGTACAGATTTATAAGTGTCAAAAAACTAAAATAAAGCGTCTAATGCCGTTTTATAAAATTAGAAAGTAAAAACGCTTACAATGGTTTAGAAGTCGGATGTTTTTTTTGTTGAGGAAACAATTCACTGCAAGTGAAATATCCTTCTTCGATATAGTTGGTTAGATAGGCAGAAAACAAATAATATGCAAAAGTGCCTTTTTGCATCTAGAAAGGTTGAAAAAAAGCCTCTTGGTTAGATTTGTCTAGAAAATTAGAAGCAAGAATTGATTCTTATGAGCCAAAATCAGTTTCACGCCACTTTTGGCTCATGTTATTGATTTTCTACATATACGTGATGAGTGAATTTTGTAGTGTTTTCTATGTGAAAAAATATTTCTCCATCTAATTTGTTTGTTGTGTGTTTACTAGAGCTTCATAAATCCGAGAACTTTGAAATGAGATCACTACTCCTTTTATGATACTGTGGATAATAGAAGTATAATAACAAAAAATAATCTATAGTTTTGTAAATTAAGGAAATCAATGATTGAGAGGCTAAGCAATGAACATGTTAGAAGACTTGAGCAATACATAAAATTGGCCAAGATAATTTGTTAGTAACAAAGCAAAGATTGAAGAATTTAATGTATGCAAGGAATAAAAGGATGTGGTTCCATACAATATTTAAAGGAGAAGGCGTGTCTAGAATTTATGGTACTTTGCAAGTGTCTTAATAAGAATGACATCTAATTGAATTTGGTAGGTAGAATAAAAAAATAGATGGTGCAAAATAAATGCCTTCTAGTACATAGATACAAAATTTATCTATGATTGATATAATAAGTGTAAAATAGTTTGTATATTTTAATATCACTATTTTTTATACAAATTTGTGAAAATTCTTTTTGCAAAGACTGGTAGAACACATTTTTTAACATCATAAAGTGTAAACTGTGCAATGGATCTACTTGAGACAAAGTTTGCAAACTTCCATAAGAATTTTTAAACAATGAGCATGCCTTAACAAAATTCTCCTTCCTAGAAACAGTATTAGGTAATGTAGTACTATGCAGAAAGAAAATATAGTTTACAATATACTTGTATATTTTTTGTTATAAGGTAGTTCTTTTTTAGAAAATTTTTGTCTTAGATTTAGTAGTTGTGATTCCCAAGTGATAGATAGCTAGATAGACTAGATTTGGTAGATAAAATTGAAAACCCTTTGTTAGAGATGAACTAAATAGGGACAATAGCATGTCATTTTGTGGATGTGATCCATGTAACTCTAGAAGGCCATTTACGAATTGAAGGTCTATGTTAGAGTCAGCATCGTGTAATCCATAATGTAGATAAACTTTAACCATTCTCAATAAAAGGGCGTTTTTGAGAATGCAACACAGTAATAGGATATAATCTTCAAAGTTTATATTAACAACGTCAATTTTTAGTTTGAACTTCTGCAAATTTTCAAGTAGGAGGGCCAACTGTGCTAATTCCATTGTCTATATTAAAAATTGAAGTGAAAAACAACAAACCAACATCCATATAAAAATTAGGTGGTAAAATAAAGAAGTTAATAAACTACATAAAACATGCTAGTGGAAAGTCAATGAACAATTTTTCTATTTGAGGAAAACTTTGCAGAATTTTGATGTCATTGTTTCATGTACTAGATCAGAGATATAGCTCCATTAAATTTGAATTAGAAGCTTGTGAATGCAAACTTGAAGGGATGGTTTGGTAGTAACTATACCAATGAATAAATGTGTAAAAATAACACTATGTAATATGATTTTATAATATAGTAAGTTCTTTATTATCTTTATCATTGGTATGTGCAGTTTTAATGAAAGATAAATATTAATTGATTGAAAGTGTATAAATCTTGGTTTGACTATATAAATTATTACTGCAAAAGCTATAGCAGAAAATAAATAAATTTGAAAGTTGTGTTGTCAAGATAAGTTGCACTTTTGACAAATAACATACAAGGAAAAGGTGTAGAGAAGTATGGAAAACTAAAACACACAAGAGAATGACACATGCCCTTATTATTATTATCAATATAATAATTATTATTTTATAATATAGTTATACTTAATTTATTTAAGCAAACTTGTCACTGTGATACACGTGTTGTTTTGCAATCTTACTATAGTTTCCTCTTTAGCCATTTTTGCTAAAAGACACACATGTCTCAATAGTGCATGTTTGTATCATGATCAATTTTGGTAGAGTTTTTCTTTTCCACAATTGAATGTAATATATAATAATATTAATATTATTATATAGTAACTACATATAATTGAAACACATAACTATAATATATTATTATAATACATTATATAATAGTAATTAGTGTAGTTTAAAATTCTCACCTAAAAGCATGTAGACATTTGCACACAAAATCTCTTCCAGTAGAGTTTGATTTCTATAGAGGGTGCTCAGTGGTACATGAAAGTTCCCAAAGTGTATATCAATGTCAATGGTTTGAAAGCAAGAGTAAGGGATATATAAATCCTCTTGGAGCTACATTATATGGTTAGGTGAGTGGTTGAATGGAATGGAAGATTGGTAGGAATTCAAATCAATTGCTAAAGAAGCTCGGTAGTAAGCTTGTATTCTTCCAAATGACTATGAAGTGAATAATCTTCATGACAAAGGGCCATTTTAACTTTGCTAACGCTACTCGTGTGAACTACACATGGCGAAAAAAAATCAAATCCGGATAGAGCATTCAAACCCAAGCAGGCAAGTGTCCATCAACCCAATGTGTATTAATTAAGGAATGATAGATAATGAAATTGATGTATGAAATTGCATCCCTTCTAGATTATGATTGAGAGGTGTTTGATTAATGATATTAAATTGGTGTACTTGATGGGTGGTTAAATATGCCTCGTCGATCTGGTTCGAAGTTGGATGGAAGTGATATGCATTCTCCTATCAAGTTAACAACCACCAAAATCCAGATGTTCCTTTTGGGTGAAATCTCAGAGAAAAGGATAAAAAGAGTATTTATGGTGGATGATCTCCTGGTTTTGGAGGTGATCAAATTCATGCTTGACCGCAAGTTTCTGGAATCTGATGAAAGGTATCGAGTAAATAATGATATTTCATCTAGGTTTTTGGCCACACTTCTTGATTTACAGTTACAGAAAGGAATGATTCTAGAAATGGAAAGATTATTAGTTAGACCTAATCTTTTTGGTAGAGTTAAAGATTCTATTACCTTTGTGTAGCTTGGAATTGGAATACCGCGTCTGAGGAATCTGTGGAAGTTGCTCGAAAATGGCATGGTGGCCAAACACTACCCCTTTCTCTTGGGTGTGAAGGGTCTAGATTTGTAGAGCCATCAGGACAAGGCATTAAGAGGTGCAAGAATCTTAAAGAGACTCCTTCTAGAACCTATCTAGAATGTCGAATGGGTAGGGGATTTCATTACTTACTTGCAAGGCATTTATGTTGGGTAGGATGGTTGGTGTGAATGTATTAGGTAGGGCATAATTTTATGGGAAAAATGTATTTTGAATATACCAATGAATCTGGACCCTACACGGTCATTCCTTAGGAGTTTGGTTTTGGCATAGTCTCTGGTCTTGGCTCTCTATAGCCAGTGAATGCAAGGGTATTTTAGGTTTCGTGAAATGAATATATGATGATGCAAGATAGGCATTTAAATGTAAAGGTTTTTTGAAAATTAATTTATAAACTATCTCTCTTACGCATCAAAACATGTTTGCAATCCCACACAGTGGTTTTCTACAATTTTAGCCAAACCGGACACTCTAAATTATTTTTAAACTAAATCTTCACATTCTGGGCACCTATACGGGCTAAAACCCTGAAGAATTTGAAGATGATGCAAACTAGAGTCTTGTCACATTTTGTTTGTAGATTCTAAAATATTTTTTTCAAAATTTTGAATCAGGTTCCACTTCTTTTCCATCTCCCACAAAAACTATTTTTTTTCAAAAACAACATTTTTAAAAGTGACGCTTAATAATCGCATAACGATAA
Organism: Sequoia sempervirens; assembly: GCA_007258455.2. Classification (NCBI taxonomy): domain Eukaryota; kingdom Viridiplantae; phylum Streptophyta; class Pinopsida; order Cupressales; family Cupressaceae; genus Sequoia; species Sequoia sempervirens. Next base: position 18,798 of record VDFB02098901.1, read on the forward strand.
CTTTTTTTCCATGAAGGATAAAAATTTATTTCTTTCTCGAATTTAGATTTGTAACTCCAATATGTAGTGCTTCCACTTGGTTAGATAGTTTTATTGAATATTTTTTCTTTAATCAAGTTTCAAAGTCAAATCAATTACAATTTAGAAATAATGTGATTGTATAACGCATAACTTTTACTATATGTATCGAAATTCTTTTTCTTTTTTTTGATTCAAGGACTAATATCTGGTGTACACATATTTTTCAACATTTTTTGATAATCTGCTATTTTTCCACATGTGCCAACAGAGACCTTCATTTCGATGAAAACCTATGTTTAATAAACTAAAACAAATACATAATAAAACCAAAACATATTAAAATTATATTCATTGATAGTCTGCTCTAATTTTAATTACCCCATCTCCAAATGGGTTCAAATGTGAATATTACTCTATTTTCATCCTCAAACCGAGTTCGCGCCAAAATTCGCTTTTTTCTGCCTTAGGGGATGCCGAGGAATAAAGGTTCTAGCGAACCAGAGTTCATTTGAACTCTTCTATATGCTCTTTGATGGCTTTGGTGGAAATTATTAAGAGGGTTCAATCGAACCTAGGTTCTACTGAACCCCTAATTGGTTCGGTCGAATCAATAGGTTCGTATGAACCCCTAAAATCAAGTTTTTTGCCATGCATTCATTTTTTGTGAGTTTCCCTTCCTCACTTCAATTGTAAACCACTATTATGGCTTCACCCTGTTATATATTAGAACTTATTAATATCAATAATATATTATTATTATACATTATAATAGTATAATCCTAATATGTAATATATTATTATAACTATATTAAAATATAATAATATAATATAAATATTCACATCAAAGGTTTGATTTAGATTTATTGACTTTTTAAAAAATAACATGGACACATTTGGATATAGAACTGAAACAAAAATTGGTTTGTAATATTTGATTGATTGGGGCTAGCAATGAATGCATTTGTCTATATTGGAAATAAAATTATTTCTTTGGTAAACTAAATCTTACCTCATAGTTTTGCAAGGTCCCATTTATAATTTAATGATTTAATCAAGGAGACACGTGTCTACAATGCATGTAGTGAATCCAAAACGAGCTTCTAAAATGGGGAAGCTCGTGAAATGTGAGTACATGGATAGTAAGGTTTGACTTAGATTTATTGATTTTTTAAAAATTAGGGTGAATTCATTTAGATATAAAAGTTAAATAAAAATTTATTTGTAAATGATTCATTGGGCCCAGGAATGAATGTATTTGTTTACATTGGAAATAAAATTATTTCTTAGGTAAACTATATAGGTTAGCTCTTAATTTTGTGATGTATGATTTATAATTTAATGATTTAATATAACGGGTGTGTGTCTGCAATGCGTGCAATGAATAAAAAATAGTCTTGTGAAATGGGGAAGGTCATGAAATGTATCTGTGTGGCTAGTGTAAGGTTTCGTTGAGATTTATTGACATTTTAAAAATTAGGGTGTACTCATTTGGATATTGTAAGATCGGGTTAAATTCAAATTGAAAGGTAAAGACCAAGTAGCAACCACGACTACTTCAAATCTAAACCAAGAAATCCCAAATCTAAACAAGAAATCACAAGAAAGCAAAGGAGATCAAGCAATAACCAAACTTATACCAAAATCCATGCTCAAATTTGATTCACCTTCCTTGCATCTCCTCAAAACTGCTTTTGCAAGCTTTCCCTTAGATTTTTTTGCATACAAGTACTTGGAAATGACAATGATATAATAGCAAGAATGGTAGAGATGTGTGGTTGTAAATCCAAAATGAAAGAGACAACCCTCTTTTTATAGAAAAACTTCTCGAATGGACAGACGAGATTAAAGTTCTAGAATATTCCAAGATCAACGGTGGAGGATTCATGCACCACAGAGTAGTGGGCTAGGGACGGCTAAGGATAGACGGTCAAGATTCTTTGAAGATTGAAAGCAATTAATGGTCAAGATTTGAGCAAGAAAATGGAGGGAAGGTAGTGTAGGAATCAAATAATAATATTTAATTCATGGAGAAGCATGTGAGAGAATAAATAATCATTTAGATTATTTATTTGAGAGAATAATGGAAATGGATATTTAATTTTAAATGATTGTGCAACCATTAAATTAATATAGAGGAAATGGGAAAGAGGGATTAAATAATTAAACCGGATTAATCATTTAATGATGGAAGGGTGATATGAAGATAAAGCCAAATAATTCCAATAATTATTTAACTATAGAAGGACAAAAAAGATTAATGAATAGCTAAATAATTAAAAATAATTATTTAACTATAGGTGAATAATGAAGAGTGAATAATTTAATAAATGATAATTTATTTAATTATAGTGAACCATAGATTGTTGACACTCCATGCACTTCTCTAGCTCTTCTAGGGCTTTTCACCTAAAAGGAGAGAGGTAGGCCAAAATGCTAAAGGGTTCATTCAAATTATACATGTTTGATGTTATTTTGACTAAAATGGAATGATCTAAGTGTTGTTAATTGATAAAATGGATTGATTATCAAGGAAATGTAATACCCCTCATGTTGTTGTTTCTCTTATGGGTGGATTTTGTACTTGGTTGTGTGGGTGATCAGTTCACCATTTTGGTTGTGCATGGATTTGTTATTTGGTTGATTTACTGTACTGGATTTTTCATATGTTGCTAAATGATACATTTCATGGTGATTATGTTACATGACTATTTTGTGGTGTTCTTTAATAATATATGTATGGTGATGTTGTGAGTTTTATGCTGTTATGATGTTTGGTGTGTTTGCTAGTGTGTCTTGGTGAAAGGACGGAGTGGCATCACTTGCTTGCAAGTGCCCTGCTACCCTGCGATTACCTTTCACGATGTGTCTACAATGGTGATTTACATGTTTCATGACATTTGTTTCTATGCAGGATGCAGGTACTGGACATCGACTCCACCTGCTTGTCAGGTTTGAGCGTGTCTCATAAACTCAACGGGATTTATGTTGAAAAAAGGAGTAGTTAAGAAAGAGTTCCCATCCCAAGTTTGTCATCTGTGAGTCCAATGTTGTCTTTGTTTCAACTTGTCTGTGTGTGTAACTGTGTAGTGTTGATTAATATTTTAGCTTGTGAATTAATTGATTTTAGTTATGTGTGATCAATTAATATATTTAATTGATAGAGTTATTAAAGTTAATTATAGTTAAGTTGATGAAGTAATATTCTTGTTTAAAAGGATAATTTAAATAAAATATATGTTGCTTTGTTATATTTTAGAGTGTTGAACTTGCTTATGAAAGTAGTATTGATTTCTTGAATTCTTAAGTTAAATTAAATAGTTTATAAAGTTATATTATTATTATTATTACCAAAATATATAATAAATAAATAAAATTGATTTTTAAAAAAATATTATTTCTTTTATTGGAGGTTTATGGGAATTAGTGGGGTAATTAATGAATTTTCTTGTGGGAAAATATTCTGGGAGAGAATATGGGCACATGGGGTAACATAAATTGGTTCACGGGAATTTTTGATTGAGAACAGTGTGTAGTTTTTGGTGTGATTTTCTTCTGGTTTAACTTTTTGAGAAATAGTTTGTGAAAGGCTGCAAAAGTTTCTTCTGGATTTATATTTTGGCTGGAGGTGAAGCTTTTGGGAAGAGCTTTATAGCTGGAGGTTTCTGTGGCAAAGCTTGGCACAATTTTTGCTTCTACAGCCTTTAGGAAATAGGTTCCTTCCTCTCTTTTGTTTTGAATGCTTTCTTCTCTTGAAAAGTTGTTTGTTTGTGTAAAAGGAATTGACTATATCCTTTGTAAAAATTTAGAAGTTTCTCTATAGAAAATAGTGTTCCTGGTTGCAGAATTTTGCT
>VDFB02098902.1:0-76361 GCA_007258455.2 Sequoia sempervirens
AGGCAATGAATTGTTTGATAAAATGCCTCAAAGAAATGCAGTCTCATGGTGATGGAATGCCATGACAATCCATAGCTTGTTTGAAAGCACCTATTTTAGGCTTTTAGCCATAGCAACAAGGCAATGAACTATTTGATTAAATGCTTTGATAGACATGTATGAAAAATGTGTTAGTATAGACAAGGCAGTGAATTGTTTGAAAAAATGCCTCAAAGAAATGTGGTCTCATAGAATGCCATGACAAGAAAATGCAATTGGGAGGTGCTCCTAGTTATTAGTTATGCAATGTGAATTAATTGCATAATTACTTAGGTTGACTTTGTAAAAACTATATTGTAATTGAAATTTTGTCATCTATCAACATCTTGTTATTAGTTATCCAATGTGAAGCAATGCTTTGAGTTTGAAATATGTGCAATGCAATGTAATCAACAATATGAATATAAACTATAAAAATCTATTTTTTACAATTTATTATTTAAACTCTTTATTTTATTTGCTCTCTATATCTCTATGGTATGGAAATTCCTTTAAATTTTTTTTTATCTCTTGTTCTACTTTTTTTACCTTTTTTTTTTAAATCTGATTTTTTTCCGATTTTTTCTAGACTTTTTCTTGATTTTTTCAAACAATCTTATACTTTTGGTTTGTCAATTGTTCCCCCAAAATATTTTTGCTGCTATGGTATAAACACATATCTTTTTGTAATATCAAGGATACTTTTTGAAACTTCCATGCATTGCTAATCTAAAAGGAAAAGTCTTTTTCCTAATTTGTATGCAACCATGCTTTTGACATTGTCAAAAAGAGCAAATATGGACAACATCGATAAAAAATATTTGTATTAACCAAATAGCCATGTACACATACATCAATATATGTCGATATAAGTATAAAATATAGTTACAAAATAGCCATATAGGCATACAATCTCAAATATATCTAATACAAGATATGTACAAAATTGCCATGTCTAGGCATGCAACAAAGGGCTTTGGAATCAAAATTCATTTCTCTCCATGCTCTAGAAATAAATTCTTTCCCTTTGTTTCACGATCTGATGGCGATAAGTCTGTCACTTATTTTTGCTATGCTCAGGGAGTGATCCTACTGCTCCTCCTATTGTTTAACTCTTGGTGAAGTTTTAAATGTTACAATAAGAAGTAAAGACATTAATCTATAGAAATTACATTATAAAAAATGATATATTTAACAAAATAATCACTTACAGCCATCTCACAGTCACTCTCCATGAGGGAAATATTTGTACGCCCATGCCGAGGTGTGCTCAAGCCTTGTATAAACCATCCAAATAGGAATTAAACTGTGAATCAATAATGGTTTGATTTTTCACTAGAACTAACATCTATAACAACGAATGCAAATTGAAATTTAGTAATTTGCCTCATACCTCCTCTATCAGAGCCATCGAGGATTGTATAGTGGATGAAACATCGATATCCATTGCCCTTGTAACATTTGGAGGTGTTTCCACAACCAACATATGAAAATAAAACAACAAATTATTTAATCACAAAAAAGTTACAATAGCGATCCACGTCATGACTTATAATGTATGAGATCTAATGAACAAAATTTTGAGTACAAATATTAAACTATATATTTTTGGTAGGCCTTGGCAGTTTGATAGGAAGACCAAGCATGATGGGGAGAAGAACACATACTCCATTGTGAAGGATGGGAAGACTTACAACCTTTCACCTCTCCTAGAAGAAGACAAGGAAAATCATGAAGGGCCTAGTGTTTTGATGGTAGGTGAGAAGGAGTTCATGAAGACCTTGAAGGAAGGAGGAGGAAGAAGATTCTTCCTGATTTTGAAGCCAAAAAGTGAAGCAGACTTGACCACAAAGAAGAAGGAAGATGCACCAAAGGAAGTCCCAGAGTTGTTGGAAAGGTACAAGGACATAATGGTGAATGAATTACCTAGTTCCCTACCTCCCATTAGGTATATAAGCCACCATATTGATCTGATTCTAGGGGCGACATTGCCTAATAAGGCTGCATACAAGATGACACTTGCTCAAGATGAGGAGATTGCAAGACAAGTTCAAGAGTTGATGGATAAAGGGCTAGTGAGGAAGAGTTTGAGCCCATATGTTGTTCCTACTGTCCTAGCACCAAGGAAGGATGGGAATTAGAGGCTTTGCACTGATTCAAGAGCCATTAATAGGATCACAATCAGATATAGGTTCCTGATGCCAAGAATGGAGGACCTCATGGATTGTTTATCAGGAGCATCTTAATTTTCCAAGATTGATCTAAAGAGCGGGTACCATCAGATAAGGATCAAAGAGGGGGATGAATGGAAGACAACTTTTAAGACTAATGAAGGGATCTATGAGTGGTTGGTGATGCCCTTTGGGTTATCAAATTCCCCTAGTACATTTATGCACCTTATGAATGAGGTATTGAGACCTTTCATTGGAAATTTTGTTGTAGTTTATTTAGATGACATCCTTGTGTTTAGCAGGTCTAAAGAAGAACATTTGAAGCACCTTGACATGGTACTAAGAGGTTACAAGAGGAGAAGTTGTTGATCAACATGGAAAAGTGTGAATTCATGAAGGAAGAACTAGTCTACCTTGGTTTTGTCATCTCCAAGGGAAGTTTGAAGATGGATCCTTCAAAGGTGGATGCTATTATTACTTGGCCAATACCAAAATCCATGGGAGATGTGAGAAGCTTCCATGGACTTGCAAGCTTTTATAGAAAGTTTATCAAAAACTTTCACCAAATTTGTGCACCAATCTTGGACACCATCAAAGGAGGTAACAAAGGTAAGTTTTCTTCGACCAATGAGGCTAATAAAGGATTTGAATATCTAAAAATGAGAGTAGCACAACAACCTATACTTGTGTTCCCTGATTTTGATAAAGTTTTTACCATTGAGTGTGATGCTAGCAATCAAGCAATAGGGGTTGTTTTGAGCCAAGAAGGTAGACCGGTTGCATTTTTCAGTGAGAGGCTGAATGAAGAAAAGTGGAAGTATTCTTCCTATGATTTAGAATTGTATGCTATGGTCCAAGCCCTCAAAAAGTGGAGGCACTACTTGTTACCTAAAGAATTTGTTGTTTATATTGATAATCATGCCTTGAGTTTTTTGAATACACAGGACAAACTCAGTCATAGGCACATGAAGTGGGTAGAGTCTTTGCAAGCCTATACTCTCACAATAAAGCATAAGAAGGGCCAAGAAAATAAGGTGGCAGATTTTCTTAGTAGAAGGGCACTTGTAGTGCAAGAGATCCAACTCCAAAGCATGGGGGTTGAAGCATTGATGGATATGTATCATGAAGATTCAGATTTAAAGGAGGTATACAATGTTTGTGAGCAGCATTTGAATTCTTTTCATGGTGAATTCTCTGAATTTTTATTGCAAAATTGTTTTCTCTTCAAAGGAAGCCAATTGTGTGTGCGCAAATGCTCAATGAGGGACAATATCATAAAGGAGAAACACAGTGGGAGTCTTGGAGGTCACTTTGGCCTTGACAAGACCTTGGAACAAGTTAGGAGATTTTACTATTGGCCAAAGTTGCAGGTGGATGTGATAAGGTATCTGGAAGGCTGCACAATATTCAAAGGGCAAAGGGAACTTCATCAAATGCAAGACTCTATTAGCCATTGCCCATTCCCAATAGGCCTTGGGAGTGTGTAAGTATGGACTTTGTCTTGGGGTTGCCTAGAACCCAAAGAGGTTTTGATAGTATCTTTGTGGCAGTTGATAGATTTAGTAAGATGACACATTTTATTCCTTGCAAATGCACCAATGATGCATCTCATATAGCAGGTCTCTTCTTTAAGGAGGTTGTTAGGATACATGGACTTCCTTTAGTTCAACATCTCACTTTTGGAGGACCTTGTGGAAGAAAATCAAGGCAAAAATCTTTCCTTTAGTTTAGCATACCATCCACAAATGGACGGAAAAAATGAAGTGGTGAATAAACCATTGGGAAAGATGCCTTACCAAGGAGCATGGACAAGCTTGGGATCTAATTTTACCTCAGGCTGAATTTGCATATAATGACTCCATGAATAAGAGCATTGGTAGAATCCCTTTTGAAGTAGTCTATGGCATGCACCCTAGAGGGGTCTATGAACTAAGATATCTACAAGGAGTTGCTAAGAGAAGTGCTCAAGGTGAGGAATTTTCTGTTACAATTAGGGATATTCATCAACAAGTGAAGGAAACCCTTCAAAAGAAAGTTGAGAAGTATAAGGAAAAGGCAGATTTAAAGAAGAGGAATGTCCAATTCAAGGTTGGAGACTTGGTGATGGCACACTTGAAGAAGGAGAGACTTCCAAAAGGAAATTATACCAAACTCATGATGAAGAAGATAGGACCTTGCAAGGTGCTCCACAAGTTTGGCCAAAATTCTTATGAAATAGAGCTACCTCCTAGGGTGGAAATCTCTCCTATCTTCAACATTTTTGACTTGTATCCTTTAAAAGCTTCTGTGAATGCAAGTGATGGAGCAGGTACAACAACAATGGACAATGAAGATTGGGTGAAGGAACTACCCCCCAGCTAACCTATGACTCTTGATTGCATCCTAGACACCAAGGAGAGAAAGAAGACTAGAAGGAAGGTTTACAAGGAATACATGGTCAAATGGAAAGGAATATCTAAAGAGGATGCAACATGGATGTCATAAAATGATATTAAACAGTATGGAACTACTGTAGAAGACCTGATCTCAAAGAGGACTTGAGATCTTTTTCTTGCTTGGGAGTATGGTGCAGGAGCACCCATGGGTCTAAGGGACCTATAATAATTTGTCATGTTTTGTTTCTTGTTTTATGTATGGAGTAAGGTCTTATGGACCATTTCAATGCTTTGTAGTAGGTTTTCTAGGTTTTTGGTTGAGATTTTGGTCTTGGTGACCAACTTCTTTGTACAACAAGGTCTCCATCCTCCTTTGTAAGTCTAGTGCATCCTAGAAAAATAAGGAAAAAGGATGCCTTGCTGTATCTAGATGCCTGAGGGGAGTCACCTTACTTTTTTACAAGGTTTTAAATGCCTTTGACACATTTTGGAAGGCTCTTTGTGGTCAAGTTGGTAGAAGTTGCTCACATTGCCTTAAATAGGAAATTAGAAGTCAAAGCATGAGATTAGTTGTTTTCCAACGTCTCTCTTTTCAAAAGAAAATTGAAAGAGGTTGGAGGGAGTTTTTAAGACTTCAAATATGCCTCTCTTGGTTGAGTTAAGGTTGATGTTGATGTTTTGAAGAAGTTTCAATAAGAAGTTTGTTGTTTTTACTGTGTTTTTCTAAAGAATTTGTTGATCTCGTACTTGGTACAGACTGTATGTTCACTTTCATGCTCCAAGCCTGTAATGGTTGGATAAGTAATTGAATAATATTTCCTTTGGAGTTGGAGTGGTGATATTTCATTTAGTATCAAGGGAGATATTCCAATTTCTCTATCGGGTGGTTTGAAAATCCTTAAAATCAGGGTTTTGGGTGAAAAATGTATATTTCTTCCATTTCCACATTGTAAAATTGCTAAATCTCAGTGGGATGGAAGATATAAGGCTGTAGTATCATGTCCTCAATGTTTTGGAGAATGGAAGGCTCATTGTTGGAAGTTTTGCATGAATTTTGGCTTGACATCTCTATGTGGCAAGCATAATTGACAAGCAAAAAAAAGGAGTTTTTGCTTGATTTTAAAGAATCTATTTAAGAGGCACTTAGGAATGGTGGAAATAGGTGTGGAGAACCTATAGGAGTCTAAATTTTGGCTTTGGGGTGGAGGGGAGAACCTAGATAGTCAAGATCTAGGTGTAGGTTTGTGAATTAGGCCTTTTGGAGCAGCAGTAGAAAGGGCCATTGTGAGTGATGTTTTGATAGTCAAGAGGAATGGTTTTGGAACCTTGTAGGGGTCCATATTAGGGGTATGAATCCATAGGTTTTGTGTCTTAATTGTATTCCTTGTGTTTTTTATTCTGATTGTCCTACCGGGCAAGGGCTCCAAGCCTTAAGAGAGAGTGAGGTCTAAGTCACCATAGTGATGGGTGTTTGTTGTAACCTAAATGCTAGAGGGTTGTTAAACCTTGTTTTGACTTAATGAGACATGATCCAAAAAATTTCAAGCTTTGTGAGTGGTCTGAGTTGTGAACTCTAGGTGTGTGGGGTTGATCTCTTAAAGAATAGTGGAGTTTAGGACTCCTCATAAGAGTATTTGAGAGAAGCATTCAGTGGAGTGACTTTGCCATTTGCGATTGTGAGTTTTCCTTCCTTGCCACTCTGCATCATTTCTAAAGCTTATGCAAGATATTTCCATGGTGTTTGTGGTGGTGGCAGGAGTATTTAAGGTTTTTAAGTACCTTATGCAATAAACCCTCCTTTGTAGGGCTTGATTTGTGCATAGAATAAGCTTAGTCAATAAACATGATGTGAGTAATGTCTTGGAAGTTAGATGAAATGATTAAGGTGTAAATGGCTGATTGTAGTATCTTGGTCTTGAGGAACTAGTTGGTAAAAGTGAAAATTTGGTGAGTTGTTTAAGGAATTGAAAGATTTAGAGCTCTTTATCAGGTTTTTGCTTTGAATTTAGATAAATTGATGATGACAAAGGTGTGTTAGGATATGATGGATATAGGTTGTAACATGAAAGATTGGTTTTTGGTTATTTTCCTAGGTAAAGCAAATTGAGTGGAAGGGTGCCTTGGTGAATGATGAAAGAGTAGATTGTTTAGTGACTCTAATTAGGTTTCTTGTGCACGGATCAGTCATTTTTGCTGATAAATAAGATGTTTGAAGCTTGAGGATGATAAGAAGTATTGAAATGAGTTAGCTTGTTGTTGCCTTGTGGTTTGCAAATGAAACAATGTGATTTTTGATGAAAAGAGAAATAAATTTTAGTTGCTTATTCACTTTGATCTTCTTCTGATTCAATTGGGTCAGATGTTGGTGCAGGAGCACCTAGGTCATCAAATACTTTTCAATTTTGTAAAAGGGATGAGTGTTCAAATTTGTATTGAGTCAATGACAAAAGGTCACTGAAAAATGATGTAAAACATGTTCAACGCAATATGAGGTCTTATTTGAATGTATTTAAGGTTATGGGTAAGTTCAAGGTGGTCAAAATGGGAAAATGCAAACAATGCAATAATGTAATATTGTTAAAAGTTGTTAAATTGACAAAAAACAAGGAAATCAAGCATATTAAGGGTTAAAAGGGGTAGTTTCAACCAATGGAAAGAAAATTATGGAAAAGGAAATATCTTTAAAAGGCATGCAAAGGTGAGAAAAAGTAGAAGTTTTTGTATTTGTAATTAGATTTTGAAATAAAAATTCCCTGTTTTTGAGTTTGCAACATTACTCCATTGTTTTGTTTTCTTGTGTTGGTAATTTAGGAACACCCAAAGTTAAATCATAGTGTGAATACATGTAAAGAGGAGTTAGTTTCCAATTTCAAGAGTTGGACTTGGTTAGTTTTAGGAAACAAAAGAATAAGAGGCAGTTTTCAGTGCTCGACAGAGTCCTTTTAGAAGCAAGTTTGAGAGTCCAATAGGGTTTTTCTTCACTACTCCACCAATGTAGGTCAAGTAAATTGGTGGAGTAGGTTAGTGTTAGGATTTTTTGCATGTTTTTATTATTGTAAGTGTAGGGAATACCATGGTGGAGTTGCTGCTACACTAGAAAATAGAGGATTTTCCTACACAAAGTGATGCTACAGTCATGGGTCATGAATAAATAAAGCTTACAAAGGCTTGGAAATGATGCAGAAGGTCTTGGAATACATAAACAATCATGTTCTAGGTGGTGGCTAGTGAAATAGAGGTTTGTAAGAGTATTTTTCACAAAACCCTCCTTGTTTTGTGCTTTTATGATCTGTATAGGATCTAGACTAAATTGCAGAATTGAATGCTTATTAATTTACAATGTTTATTCCAAGTTAATAACATAAAAATTAACTTATGGAAATAACAAAATGAAGGAATTAACAAACTGAGAGAAAGCGAGAGAGAAGAAGAGAAGTGCAAACAACGTTTGATAACGGAGTTCGTCACAAACATGACTACGTCTTCGGGTCCACTCCAATAGAGAGACCGATCCGATTAACTCCAAAATCAATTACAAAAGCACCACAACCATTCTCCGAGCACTTCGGCAGCATAACAGCGCTCTGGCATACAAGAATGACTTGAAAACTCTCCAACAAGACCTCTCTTTCGTCACCTCAGCATCAAGACTTCAACACTTGAAAAAAAACTTCCATCTCTACTCTCACCTTCCACCCCTTTTTATACATAAAATTTTCTCAAATTGATTACTAACCAATTGATTTTACAATATTCTCCCTATCTCTCCAAATTACAAATCATATTTTTGAAAATCCTCCATATCTCCCTAGAAAAACAATTACATCTCCCAATTTTACATAAAAATCTAGATTATATCCCCTTTAATCAATTTAAGCCCCTTTTCATTATTCACTCTCGGGCTTATTGTTGGGAGGTTGTTTTTGTTTAATCCTTAAAAGGATTATTTGTTGAAATTTGTAGGGATTAATTTAAAATAAGGGCATTCGGTTCTCTAACACTTAACAAAAAGATCGGATGCCACACATGTATCTAAGCTGTTGTGTGGCTCAGCGGTAAGTATGGATTTTAATACCCGGCCGGTTCGGGGTTCAAAACCCCTGCCGGCCTTTTTGAAAACAAATTTTGAAACAAACAACCGACAAAAGAAACCGCTTACTATAAATAGTAACGGTCGTTGTTTTGGTCTACCGGCTATCCGGAAATCTTGCGAACCATAGGTTGAGAGGTCGAGTCCCATGCGGGCCGACAAAATCTTTTGCTAACAAAAACAACGAACGCCGACGCAGGAGGGAGAGGCCATGTGCCACACCAGGAGGGTGCCACGTGGCGCTGTCTAATAGCCAGTTACAACTGACGTGGATGCTGTCTGCGTGTCGACGTGGATGATGACGTAGCGTTGACTGGCTTCCTGACCCGGATGATGACATGGCGTGCGGACTGCCACGTGTCAGATTTTGATTCGTCCGTACAATGCTGACAAAGATGCCATGTGTTGAATTCTGACTGGTCCACTTCAATGCCTGTATAGTACGGAATGCTGATGTCAGCATCCATACGGTCCACCTCAACAAGTCAACTGAAAACTTTGACCGCTGATAACTCTTGCATACGATGTCGGATTTTGATGAAATGAACGCCGTCAGAATCGTCTCGACGAGCTTTTCGCGATGATGCCAACTTTGACAACTTTTGACAACATCATTTTTTTCACTTCCTGGACATCCTCTGATGCCTGTTTGACCGAAGGTTTGATTGGCTATAACTCGTGCAAACGGACTCCTTTTCACTCCGTTCGAGTTGCGTTGGAATTAGCACGCCGAGATCTTTCTAATGGTGCAGATTTTGGAGAGAAATGAGACACTTCAATTTTCACTAAAAATATCCACCTGATCATTTTACACCCTATAAATGAGGGTTTATTAGATTAGAAAATTTTCATGGTTTTCAATCCCTATAAATGGTGAAATATTGAGTTATAAGACATGCTTGAAGACTTTTTTGAGGTTTTGAGTGATTTGGAATGGTTTTGAAGTGGTCTCCCTTGTAAAACAGGCCTAATCTACTAGCCTTTCTTTAGAGGACAATTTGAAATCTAATGATTTTCTTTATGTCAAAAGTCTAAGAACTTTGATATGTTGTGATGTACTGGAAAGTGTTTCTAAATGTGCATTGATTTTTTTAATAATCTTTGAGATAGTAATGTAACTACCCGATTCAATGGTTGACAGACCTACTAGAGGAATATGATATTGTCTGATCAAAACAAAGATGTTTGTTTAAACATTGGAAAGGATGATATTGAGTGCTTGGTTACTATCAAACTAATGATATGATTGATGTTAATAAATTTGGTTAAGGTGTATAAGACAGGTTTGGTGACTTTGATGGTCAGATGGATGAGTATTATGAAGCCTTTTGAGCAAATTGGTGATTAACCACAAGATGATAATCAAGATTCTGTTGTAGCAGTAGTTTGTAACCTGTAAATAGACTACTGCAGTCAAAATATGGTGAGTACAGTGCTTGATAATAGACTAATAATAGTGAGGTATGGTTTAGTTGATTTGTTGCCTTGGTGAATAAATGAAAGGATGAATTGTTCAAGTGTCAATAATCAGGTTTATGTTATTTTTATGGTGGTTGAGAATGATGTGAATCTAATTGATTAAGTCAAAGTTTTCTTTAACATGGTTTTTAATTTGAATGATTCAATTGGAATACTGATTAGTGGAATGATGAATGATGGCCTATGGAATGGCTAAGAGAATTTGAGTGGATTTTGGTTGAATGAAAAGTAGATTTATGATGAAATTATATTTGATCTTCTCCTGATTCTATTTGGGATTGAAATCCCTTGAAGAAATGATGTTGATGGTGTTTGTTGGATTCTTTGCATCAGATGTACCCTAATGATTGAGTGTTTTGATATGATGCTCTGCATCACTAACTACCTTTTCTATGCTATTTCTTACTATTATGGTTTCATTTTTTTCCAAGCATCCATAGTTTGTCATGCTGGTGCACCTTTGCAAGCACATGCCTCCATGTGAAGTAATTGCATCATGCTGCTTATGTTGACTTTCTAAACAACTATATTGTACAGTTGAAATTTTGTCATCTATCAACATCTAGCTATTAGTTATGGAATTTGAAGTAATGCTTTGAATTTGAATGATGTGTAATGCAACGTAACCAAAAATATGAATATAAACTACAAAAATCTATTAAGTAGAATTCATTAGTTAACTTCTCTTTATTCTATTACCTCTGTGTATGTTTGAGTGAATCCACTGGCACTAGGAGGTGTTTGCTTGAAACCGCCAATATTACCTTGTTCAACATCCAAAATCACATGTATTAAAATACCATTCATAAAACAATGCTATTAACATGTAATAAATTTATAATTTTTTACTAGTTACATACCCCACTAATACGTGTACTGTAGAAATAAGTAGGTGGAGGACTGGTGTATCCATTCTCAACACTGTGACCCTGGAATTTTATTAAAATAATAAAACTAAATTAGTTAATCTTGCATTTCAAAATCAAAATTTAATAAATTAAATTCAATGAACATGTTGACTTTACCCGACTATCAATTCCATATACATGATGCAAAATGTTAGCCACCCTCTCCATCCCCGTAGCAGCATACAGATCCTGTGTAGCAACATATGGATCCTGCATAATAGCATATGGATCTTGCGTAGCAACCTCCTGAGTGCCGGTGGGATCATATGAACAAGTCGCCCCGCAAGATTGACACACATGGGTTCAAAGGCCACCACCTGAAGACTCCCTTGGATGGCATTCTACAATAGGGCTAGTATGACGGATGACACTCCAGGTCAAAGTGTTGATTGCCTACATTGTCTCTACGTAGGCAATCTCCTTCACAATGGTAGGCATAACAATGTGCTCATGAGGCAGCCTAGCGATAGGTCGTCTCCCTTGCCGCACAGGATCTGGCTGTCCACTGAGCCTATCCTAAGCCAACCCCCCACCTCTCCCCTGGAACTCCCTCATATCAAAATAATTTTGGATTTGGTTCAATACAAACTCACTGTATAGTTTCCTAAGAAAATATTGGGGGACTTCACAATTGTTGCATAGTGGGTAATCAAAGACCAAGTACCACCTATCATAAAAATGGTTCCTAATCTCTTGGTGGTAGCACCAATGAATAGGAAACCTCTTCGCATTGAGGCTAAGATTATGATTTGTTTTAGGGTCAGTGAATAAAGAGCACAAATCACCTTTAGTAATTTTTAAATCTTTTACTTGTTTATATGATAGTTTATCTGCATAATATGCCCTAGCTGCCTGCCTCCTATCTTTCCATCTCGTTATTTGTTGGGTTATTGAATCTACATTTTTTAACATCTCTTTCATTGAATTTTCTAGTGTCATTCTTTATTCGGTTGAAGCATTTGGATCACTCAACCTACTGATAAGATCCTCAATTTGTTTTTTGTTGTTCTCAATTTCACTACTCAAATTTTGTTGAGTGCTAGGAGGGTGTTGAGTGATTGGTGGGGGAGGTTGATTTTGTTGAGGAGGATTTTCCTGTTCTTCTTGTTGAAGATTTTGAGGATTTGGAGGATTATTTGTATCTCCTACAAATTTAAAAAAAACAATCAAATCTAACCTAAAACAAACAAAATCAACTTGAAACTAAGAAATTCAAAAAAAATAGGAAACAATACTTACCTCCTGCATCTATTCGTCGTTGTGGCATCATCTTTGCAAAGGAAAAGAAACTATTGTTGATGAATTTTGTAGAATACCTCCTCCTAGAATGCGAGCGTGAAATTGAGATTTTTTGGCCATGGATAGAGTAGAAAAATAGACAAGAGAAAATGAATAGCTTTCACTTTTTTTTTGCTTTTAAAACGACATAACACGAGTGCATTATAACGCCCTCATGTTATGGCATTTTTAATATTTTTTTGAAGTTGGCCACAAAAGTGTAACCCAACTTCATGCACCCGCCCAAAAGAATTCACACACTTGGTCAAGGGTAACAGGCTTCAAATCCTTTGGTAGACCACTCAAAACTGATTCATAAGATTCATAAAATAAATCAATGCATACTGAAGTTTTAGGTATGTGATACTTAGTAATTGTAGACAAGGTATCCATAAACTTTGTATAGAGATCATATGATGATTATCCTTCATGTTTCCTTATGCAAAAGAGGGCTTGAACATAGACCATAGGATCACAAGTGCATGCAACTTATTGATAATTTGTTTGGATCCTTATGTGATAAACATTATGGAATGATGTGCAAGCTAAAGCAATAGGGGTGTAAGTGCTCTGACATTCATTTTCAACTTCTAACTTACACCTTTCATCAACATTTGGTGTCTTAGGGAAACAAACACTTGTAGACAAATGACCCTTGTGCATTCCATATTTCCAGTTGTTTTCAATGTTCATGGCTATATCATAGGCCTAATGCAAGGTTTTAGGATCCTTATCTCTCAGTAGATAGCTCATCTCATTATCAAAAGCTCCCAAATAAACAACCAAAAAAACTACATCACTTAGTCTCAAAACCTCAGGAATGTCCCTTTATGTTTTAGAAAATCTTCGGTTAAATGCTAGAACTGGCTCATCCTCTTCTTTCTCAATGTTCATAAATTTATTTAGCATAGAACTAGCATTGATTTTTTTACCAAATTGCTCCATGAACACTACTTTGAACTCTACCCAAGAATAGATAGAGCATGTTGGTAAGTAAGAGAACTAGTCTCTTACATCTCCCTTTAGAGACTGAAAAAATAGCCTCATGAACTACCTCAAAGTCATCCATTAAATTAATGAATTCTTGAAAATTCCTACTTGTTGACATACACTTATCACCACTAAATTTTGGTAGCTTATTTCTGATTTTAGGTGGAATAACATTTGGGTAACCATTAATTCCACTGAAATTGATGGGTCTATATCTTTCAATGTTGAAACTTCTTTGAAAACCTAGTTGGGGTTGATCACAAACCATGGTTGCACTAGGAACCATACAAGGATGCATATATTGATGAGCTTAGATATGCCCTTTCAAAAACTTTCACAGTAATGCAACTATCATGCACATAGTTCCTAGCTTCCTTATACAACATATGACCTTAAATCCTTTACAAATGATGACATCTATTTTCAACTATGTTTAAGGTCTATTCACCTTGAGTAGCTCTAAGAAAAACAAGCATACTTATACATAATGTTAACTGCAACTTTTAACATCGAAGTATGCAAATTCAGTATTACTATCTTTTCCCTTTCTTAGTGCTATTTCACTTAATGGGGAACCAAAGTTTTTCAAAACTTGAAGACTTCTCATGAACTGCTTTCAAACATAATAATACTTTCTTTAAATTTATGAGAATACCTAGAAACTTGTAGCAGTTGCTAACCTTTCTTCATGACTAAAATTTTTGTAGATCTGAAACTCTATTCACATCTTCAAAAGGTTCTTTAGACAGAGTCACCACCTCTCTTCACAGAGGACTAAACTTCAAGCAATATAAAACTCCTTCAAAGATGAATTTCCTTCTGGGTCTTCTCCAATAGCAAAGTCACACATAAATTCTTTGAAATTGCTGCAACAAAACCACTTCTAGGTATGAAAACTTCAATATATATGAACCATACATTTAGATTCACCATATTATTGACTCTATAATAGAACAATTTGCAACTAGAGATTCAAATTTCTCCCCATTAGAGTCACCAATCTGTTGGTGACTCAGATGGGAAAATATGATTCAATAATTTTCAACCTCCAGTTACAAATAATAGTTCAAGATCTTAATGACCCTTTGATTTAAAATAATAGTTCAAAATCTTAATGACCCTTTGATAAGACAATCTGCAACCAAATTTTTGAGTGCATCCCCAGTGGAGTCACCTATCTATTGGTTGTGTGACTCAGATGGGGAGTGAAAATACTCAACTATGAATCTCTAGTTACACTGTAACTTGAAACTTCAATGCCTCTTTAAGGCAGGATGATCTTCTATCAAAATTTTCTCAAGTTCTTCCTTAGTAGAGTCGCCAATCTATTAGTTTTTTTTCTAGCAGAACCTTGAAATCCTCTAAAATATAGCCAACCCTTATGCTTAAGAATCTTCAAGGTTAGTGGCCAACGAATGGGAGATTGATATATAACCTTTTCTCCCCTATGCTTCAGGATAGATGTTAAACCTGAGAGGGTGATCCCAATAGTATATAGTTTGTAGATACTTGTGTGCCAAAATATCAAATGCATTGTAAACAAATGATTCTCCTCAAAGTGTTTAAAAGACATAGTACCCTAAAGGTTTGGCTGACCTTCATGGCAGTGTCTAATTCAAACATGAGAGATGTAGAGCATTAAATTCCACACACAAACAACTAAGATTGATAAGTAAATTGATTTTCATTTTGTGGTCAGCTATTGAATTGGTCATCACAATTGTAGTATAATTACCCTACTTAAACCAGTGCCATATCCTTGGAATGGATTTAGTTCTAATACCCACATGATTTTACAACAATTTTCATACATGACAATACCCAAAGCCTTGAAAACACTGCATTACAGTATTCCCACTTTACATCTCAACCATTCACTTCTCACTTGCATCCACATACATGACTTATTACAAACCTATAGTTATACTCAAGAATTTGCATCCATTCATTGAATTAATGAGAAAGAAGAGAACAATACATCCATTGGAAACCATCAAAGAAAAATAAGATAACCATTGATTATATTATTCATAGTTTGTAGAGCCAATACATAGGAGAGAAAATTGCATAGAATTTATACTAATTTGTTATATATTATCACTATTGTTATTAGAAAACCATGTACATGTTGACAGACTTCATCCCTAAAACATACTACCAAAAAGTTCAGTGTTCTTTTCTATTTTTGTATGACCCCTTCAAAAAACTGCCAACTAACCTCCCCTGTAATCAGCCTTGAAATCCCTTTTATAGAACATGGGAGCAACAAGCATCGAGCTAAATTACACATTACATTTCACTTTCATTTCAAAACTAATCTCACCTGAATGTGAGAAATTCCTTGGAGAGTTATAAGCAATCATTTGTAGGATAGGGAAGCAAAAATCAAAATTCCAACAACCGTTATTTGGAGAAGACCCACCAACCTTCCAAAAGGCGTCATCATATCATCAAAACTTGCACACCCACACCAAAAGTAGAAAAATCACCATCAACATCAAAGGCACAAACTACAAACTATCCAAAAGGAACCAAGTCAACACAAAGGACCAAAAATGAAGCACCAACTCAGAAAGAAAATGGGGTGCTACCCTTCTTTGTTAGCAGTAGAGTAAGTATGCCCACTTGGTGTCCTTATTAAAATTGGGGAGGCTATTGCCACCTCATCATCCAAGTCTTCCATATCACCCATGGCCATAAGGTACTGGTGGTACCCTGAATCAGTTTCAGTCTCGCTATCTGAGGGATCATCTAAGAATTCAATGGGAGAATGATGCTTGTGCAGATAAGCTTAGTGGTATTTATTCTTCCTCACTGCCTCCCTTTCAAGCCTATTAGATTTTTTCCCTTTACCTTTAACCAACTCCTCTAAAATGATTCTACTTCTCAGATGATAGGCATGCTTGGTACTGTTCCATGCATATTTCTTACCAGCTTTTGTTTTCTTCCTTAGAGTTGCAAGAACTTCAGGAATATCTCATGTTCATTCTTGGGAATTTCACTTTGAGACTTGAGGGGATTGAGTCTTCTGGGCCTTGAAACTGGGTTTACAAACACACTTATTTTATCCATTAGGCAGAGTAATTTCACTAATTTCACACAAGACAAAGACACCTCCAACAACGTATGAATCCTACCAACCCAGGGAAAAGCTTATCACAATACCTCTACAACCATTTTACCAACAAAACTCCTCACCAACCTCCTTACGGACTTAAGCTCAATTTTCAGTAATTTGTGATGAAATTATAGCTATCGGTCCTCATTATATTAAGCAATGCAAGCGTGCCAACCATTAATATTCAAAGAAAGCTTGTGTGAGAGAGCTGACAATTAGTTGTACTTTGATTTTTGAACTTCAGTCGTCAATCACACATTGAGACAAGTCAATGGATAATCAATCAGAATGATTAATTATGACAAAGATAATTGCATGCGCTTGATGCCTTTTCCTAATTAGGAAAACCCAAGTGGATAGACACCCACTCTATTTTCATACTTAATCACATACTTAGCATTTAATAAAACCTATTGTGTCATATTTACCCACCCACCCATGGGAATTAATTTACTTGCAATTCATCACAACAAGACAACAGGGAGCGATCATGATTTAATTTTAGAATATCGGCCCATACTCTGCCTTACTTCAATTTCACCTTCCCACGTGTACTAGCATCTGACACAACTAACAACCGTAATAAAAAAGAATTTCCCAAATCTCTAAAACATTCCAAAAGAAACTAGTTCTAATATGGCGTCTATTTTAATCTAGTGCCATTTTGGCCAAATTTTAGCAGTCATTTATCTCCACTAAAGTCCATTGGAGCCCTTAAAATATTCCACGTGGTATTTTCCCGCTCGCTTGCTGAGAAACAAGAGATACAAGTGGGCCCCTCATGGGATGGTAGGGAGCGGTCAGGTTTGACCTACGTCACCTGCCATCAACCGTTGATTTCTTTTATTATAAAGCATTCGTTACCTCCAAAGCCTGGAAGGTCCCCCCATGAAGCAACATGTGTCATCTTTCCCGCTAGCCCATGAGATTTCCTTAATATAAAATAAAATTATACAGGGTGACGGGGAGCGGCTAAGATAAATCCACATCACCCGTCGTCCACCGTCGATGTTATTTTAATACCGTTCATATATTAGTCTGAGGTACCTAGGCCCACCAATGAAGAAGAAATGTGGGCTATGCCCGCTAGCCCGTGTGATTATTTTATTTAGGCATAAAATGAGACAGGGAGGTGGGGAATGGTCTAGATAGACACATTGCATGGTATTTGTTGTTAGTTCTCTTCAAAGCTCCACTTGCAACTTCTTTAGAAATACTGAGCCCACTGTTGATTATGACATGCGGCTTATGCTTGCCAAACCATGTGAATAAAATAATGGTAAATGAAATAGGACAGGTGTGTGGGGAACGACAGTGATTTGCTTGGGATGATCAAACAGTCATCATAGAACTTAAAATCTGCACATGCCAAAAATGTTAGTCATAAAAAGGAGGCCACTACTAGGAAAACAAGACTCAGACCCTTGGGGATTAACGACTTAAGATTTAAGTCATTTTATCCTAAAATATTTTTCCCAACTTAGGGAATTTTTAAAATGATGGAAAAGGTATTTAGTAACCGACAAACCTATACCAAGGGGCTGATGAAAATATGTTTGTGATGACTCAAGTGATAACTTCATGTGACTGGTAACCGGGTAAAACAAGTCAACAAGGATTAGAACATTGCTAAGGACTCAAATTTAGGGGTTGCTTAGGAAGGGATTTATCAACACAAACCCTAAAACATTGATGATGAGAAAAACCCCTAAATCTAGAGAAATGAAACTGGCTGAAAGTTGTTGAGTTGAGGAATGGAACTAAAATTTTTTAGGGGTTCCATCAGGGATAACATCAAGTGCCAAAACTAGGACAAGGCTATCTAACCCCTTTCCCCCACTAAGTGCAGGACAAGGATGAGCTGAGATAAGTGGTGAGAGTGATCTCCTTGCAATAAAGAAAATGATTTGAAATGAATGTTAAACATGTAATAGTGATCATACTAATATCCTATGACTATTACATGGCAAGGAGCAAAGCGCATGTTTTAAGGGATTATCTGCATCATATCAAATTTCTCAAAGATCCCTCTTAAGGCATGACACTCATCAATAAGGTGCCCAAGGGTTCTATGATATGCACAATAATTCATGTTTTTCTTAGGGGTGATCCCACAATAGTGGTTTACAATTTTTGGCCAAACTAGACACTAAAATATTTTTTT
This sequence comes from Sequoia sempervirens, assembly GCA_007258455.2. NCBI lineage: Eukaryota > Viridiplantae > Streptophyta > Pinopsida > Cupressales > Cupressaceae > Sequoia > Sequoia sempervirens. The sequence continues at coordinate 18,592 of VDFB02098902.1, forward strand.
TAACTAAATCTTCACTTTCGGGCACCTATAGCAGCTAAACCGTGAGGAATTTGAAGATGATGAAAAATAGAGTTTTGTGACATTTTTTATGTGGATTCTAAATATATATTTTTCAAAATTTTTGGAATCAAATTGCACTTCTTTTTCAATCTCCCTCGAAAACTAGTTTAAAAAAAAAAAACACTTTTAAAAATTGACGCTCACCGTATAATGCATAACTTTTTTTCTATGAAGGATAAAATTCTAATTCTTTCAAATTTAGATTTGTAACTTTGATATCTAGTGCTTCCACTTGGTTAGATAGTTTTCTATTGAAATTTTTTCTTGAATCAAGTTTTGAAGTCAAACCAATTACAATTCAGACATACTGCGACCATATAACATGTAACTTTTTTTATATGTATCAAAATTCATTTCTTTTTTTTTGGATCGAGGACTTCAATATCTGGTGCACTCATGGTTTTCAATTTTTCTTTTGGTAATCTACTATTTTTCCACATGTGCATAACAAAGAGCTTGATTTTAAGTGAAAAACCTATGTTTAATAAAACTAAAAAAACAAATAAACAATAAAACCAAAGCATATTAAAATTATAGTCATTGGATAGCTCATTCTGAGGAATACCTAATTCCAGTTGGCTTTGTGAAGTATCCTCCATTTTCATCTTCAACCCAAACTTTGAAACACAAAAATCTTTACTTTTTTGATGCCAGACGATGCCAAGGTGGGATTTAGGGGGTTCGAGTGAACCCTAGGGGGTTCACTCGAACCAGGGTTCATTTGAATCCCCTCCCATTAAGTTTTTTTCTTTGGTTTTTTGGTGGGAATTGGGACCACCTTGCATTTAATTGATTCGAACAAACTATGGTTCATTCAAACCCTTTTTTGGTTCGCTCGAACCAAAGGGTTCATTTGAACCCCCAAAACCAATTTTTTTGTATGGGGTCATTTTTTGCCACTTTTCCTTCCTCAATCAAATTGTAAACCACTTTTGTGGGTTTACCCTTAGGTTTATTGCTTCTACTAGGAGGTGGTAATGTAAGCCATCCTATATGAAGGTCTTCCATTTTTCATTCAATTTGTGTTTTAGTATGCAAGAATAGAAACCTTTTAAGTTTGGAAGGTTTAGGTTTCTTGCTTGTTTGAGGATCTTGTTGAGATGCATTGGAAGGAGAAGGATCTAAAGTGATCTTATCATCCTTGTGAGACAATAATTCATCATTCTAAGGGAGGACATATGTATCCTTAGAATATGTGGAGGGATAAGGATTTTGATATCCTAGTCCCTTAGTGTCTTCAATATGAAGTTGTTCTAAAAGTTTGTGAATTTCTTGCTCATTAGTTATGTCACATCATTTTTTAGTTAATATTTTAAAACCTTGGCCATAAGTCTCTTCTAGGTTGATGGGAGTTTTGGTCACTTTGTTAACATAAGATGGATAGATATGTATTTGATTAGAGGAGCTAGGTTCACTCATTGTTGGAAGTTTAGGATTAGTTTGTGACTCACTTTTAGGATGTAAAAGACCAAACATCTTAAGTGGTGGGATGGTAGGGGGTGTTGGTTGTTGCATGGATGGGTAAGAGGATGAATTGTTCTCAAGATTGTTAAGGAAATTATTTATGAAATTATTCATGCTATCACCGTCTTCTCCAATGATGTCAACTTCACGAGGACACTCATTAGGATTTGATTGAGCATGGTTAGGTTCAATTGCATTAGGATCATTTCCAAAAACACAACTTGAAACATCAACTAGAGATACTAAAGATTTCCATATATTACCAATGCACATTTCCATTATTTGAAATGCAAGGGGATTTTCAGATTCTAAAAAAAGTAATTTTTTTGATTACATAATGCAAAAAACTAAAAATGATGTCTTGTAAATGCAATTTTAAAATCACACAATGCACTAATTTTATAAAATTAATCTAAATATGATTAACTTAACAAAAAATCTATAAATTGAAATAGAAAATTGAAAACAAACAAAATGAAATGTAGGAACAAATGTTTTAGTGCCTAGAAAATTAGGAAATGACCCTAATCAGGGACCCACTCACCCTAGGGTGAATGGGTCCTAGGTTAGGGTTTAAAAACAAAAATTATAGATTTTTGAGATGATTTCAGTGGTTTCCAAATTGTGATCAGAAACAACAAGTTACAGTTTGATTTTTCTGTGAATTTAATGTTGAATACAAGTGAAAAATGTGACAAAATGACAAACTAAGAGACCTAATTTGATATGAAATTTTGTTTCAATTTTCAAATGAAAATGAATATATGATGTAATGATATGTAAATGATATGAAAAATGACATTTTTTTTGCATTTTTTAGATTTAAAGAATGCAAAGATGTAATCCTAAGACACTCAAATGAAATGTAAGGTTAAATACAAACTAGACACCCTAAATGAGACTCAATTCAATGCAATGAAATGTAAATGAATGCAAGATCTAAATCTAGGGTGCAAATGGATTCCAAAATCATAAAATTGCAATGCTCAAACTCAGGTTCACCACAATGAAACGTGGTAAAAAATAGGGTTATATAAAAGGGGATTCACCAAAATGATAGTAAATAATCCTATTCTTCACTATTTCATTCAATAAATGAGATCCAAACAATGAGATGACTCTCAACCAAAAGGTGAGTCAAATCAAGGTATGAATCTACAAATTTCCCTTTTTTGCAAGGACGGGGGTCTAGTACAAACAACACTTTGGGGAGAAAGATTAAAAATACTAAATCAAACCCAAAATGCAAGATATCAAGTACATTTAGAAGATTAAGTTCAATTCTGATGGAACCAATAGTCAAATTTCAGATATGAGAATGGGAAAGTGATGTGTACTAGTCACCAAAAGTTCTTTTTAAAGTTCACTAAGGACTCATTCACCCTATGGCAAATGGGTCCTGGCTAGGGCTCCTAAAAATCTATTTCCGGGTTTTTTTCTCCTATGTCTACACTCCTAGATTCTCAAATCTCACAGTCGGAAACCTAAAAATAAATTTTGTAGGTCAATTTTCATGATATTGCAAGAATAGTGACAACTTTGACAACTTTGACCACTTTTCAATTTTTGTTCTTCAATAGATCTTCCACCTAAAATATACAAACACACATCAAGAGAGAAAAATATTATTTATTAGGTGAATGAGGGTTTTCCTTGGTCAAACCTCGTTTTGGTAATTAAACCTTGTAATGAAATGAAATAGCATAAAGGAATGATGAATGGACGAATGCAATGTCACAACTCACCAAACCCTTGTTTGAACCTTAAAATGTAGATCTATAACTTTACTGAAATGGCTTCAATGAATGTGGATCTTGATCATGAAATGTGATTTGAAACAATGCCCTTGAATGATTGAATGGATCTTGAACACTACATCAACATATTAACTCAAATAACATGCATGATGCAAGAAAATTTTGACATGATAATGGGATCTTGATTGTTGCAATAATCTTCAATAAATCTACCTTTTGAATTCCTTGAAATTCTCACTTAATGCTCTTAGCTTGCTTGAAATATTCTAGGTGAAACATAGTGAAATGACATCATATTTATACATATGTTAACATTAATTCCAAAAATTCAAATAACACAAGCTCACATGTGAATACACATTTGAAATCATTGAAATACCATAAAAAACATATTTGAAATTTAAGTCCCAGGTCTAAGTGAGGAACCATTTTCCCTTCGGCGAATGGGTCCTAGGTCACTTACGTAGAACACACATTCTCCAATGTTAAGTGTTATGTTATATGGCATTGATGAATGTCGGGTTTCACCCTTCAAAAATTGAAATTAATTAGGCTTAGATTTTAATTAAAGGGTCCAATTAAGGAAAATTAACCTCAATTAATTAATAAAGTCCTAGATTGGGGATCACCTTGTGGTGTAGTGGTAAAGTGGTTGCACTACTATTAGTGCAACCAAGGTTTGGTTCCCCTCCTGGCTCAAACTGGTGTATACCAGTTTGAGCCCACCTTGATGGACATGTTGGAGGTTGCGTACACAGGTGGTTGGTACATGTAAGGTGATGGAGGATGGAGGGAGGTGCTCAGGAGGAGCTGGTGGTCCCTAGGAAGGAGGTTGACTATGCTAGATGCTAGCTGGATGGAAGTGCTCATGGACTTGTTCCAGACCCATGGTGGAGGGTGTTGCTCACAGATTCAATTCCTTGGCGTGTGTTGCTCACAGACTCTATGTTGGACCCACGTGGATCTTTCATGCCTGGTGTTTCTATATTGAACCCAGTCGAGTCTTTCACTCCTTCGGGCTCAATCCTTGTTGGGCTTTCGTGTCAGGATTTGGGGATGAGGTTCCCTAGTTTGTGGCCTCACTGGTTCATAGCTTCATTTCAAAAGTGTTCACCAATCAATTTTTTTTTATAAAGTCCTAGATTAGTGTGAATGTGTAAAGGTACACCTTACAACACCATAAATAAGGCACCATTAAGTCCATTTTAATTAATAAGGCCCTAAACTTAATTTGAATATGTAAAATACATATTACAACACTAAATTAAGGCATAATTTATTCATTTTATATAATAATTTATTCCCAAATTAAGTGTTAAAAATGGATACTTTTTCCTACACTATAATTGTCATCTATGTGTCTAAATGTAAATATTGGTATAGCTAAACATAGACCCGAGATAATTAGTGTCTATATTTCATTGCTACAAATATCATAAAGTGGGATGCATCAAAACATAATGCCCAAGGATCCTCTAATCAAAGCCTCCTATGAAATGGAATAGGGGCACATGTCCCGCAAATAATTTTGATATGTTCCTCCTTAGGTTGATGCCTGTGCTCAAGCTATTGGAACCCCTTGGATGCTTCTAGTAAGGAATTCCCCAATAGTTCATCTAGGTTGTAGTTAAGGCCTTGGGTGACATTGATATGAAAAACTCTATGAAAAAATTCTACAAGTCATTATGCATGGGCTTGACATGAATATAATTTTATTTTACATTTGAGACTTGTACACAAATTTGTTTCTTATTTTTATGTATGATTAGATGTTTTCCTTTTCATATCATATTAGTAGACTTGGAATTCCTAGAACATTAATGATGATGAGACTAAAGGAGGTTTGAATTATTTTAAAATACTTGTAGAATTATGAAGGATAAAAATTCATAACCATACGAGAAAAAAATGGTATGTCACATCAAAAGTGTTCATATTTTTACATTTTTTTGTCTTTTCTTCCTCTAGGTATTAAATTTGAATTCATAATTTTATGCACCCACATTTAATAGTCATTTTAAAATATCACAACACTTCTTGCATGCACATGTTATTTAATACATTAGTTAAAAACATCCATTGTGCACTTAAATATATAGATTTTTCTACCTCAATACAAGTAGAATTTTATTTAATTAATAGAGAAATTACTTTCAAATTCAAGTGCATTAAGTGAACTAAAATTTGTGTTGTCATATAGAAAATCTACATGTATATAAGTGTTAATCATTCTCTTATTCATTAATTATATCATCTAAGTGATTTGACCTCGAATAATTTATTCACTTATTGAGTTGGTAGGCTCCCCAATTATTTCTATAAATGCAACATTGACTTCATAGATATATTTCAAGCAAATAAAAATATAATTCTAAAGAGTATTTTAATAAACTATTTTAAAATTTCCTTGAACAATTTTATTCATTTCATATCAATTTAATATTATTGGATCTATTAACCATGCATGGTTTACATCAATCCATAGAATTTTATGCTTGTTCAAACTGCATGACATTCACTCGATTTAGGTAGACAATTTTATGTTAGTGGAAAGTTATTCAAGAAAATACTTAGTACTATTATCACATTGTGATTATATATTCTAGATCCAAACCCCTTTATTAGGTTTTATATAATTATCACATTGTGATTATAAATATTTTATCTTTATAATATGATAGGAAACTCTATTATCTACGCTTATTTTTTGCAATTGTGTTTTTTTAATTAGTATAGATATTTATATGGAGGTACCTTTTACCCTTATATGTTTAGTGAAATTAACATATCTTACACCCACTAGGATTCAATTTTAGGGTTTCACCTTCTCAATCATAGGTTTTAAAATTTGATTCTTTTACCTTATTTATCATATTTGAGATCTCATTAGGGATTAATTTTACTCTCCTATTTGGGCTCCATAGATTTATGTTATCCAATATTTGATTCATTATGTTACCTTAATATTACCTACCCTTGTAATCAGCTCAATGTTTAACTTTTATATTATATCACATAATATTTTATGTATCTATATGATAATTATATTATAGATTCATATTTCTATCTCCCTTATCCATATTGTTTTATTTAGTTCAATATCCACTTAGGATTTAATAATTTTCATTTATTAATGGTTTCTCATCTTAAACCTAACATGATTTCTCAATAAAATGATAATGAGGAAATTTTTATACTTAAATGTGGGTGTGTGCACCAATTTGTGACACAAAAAGGTGCCAAATTGCAAAAACTGTATAACAAGCCATATTGTGCACCAATCTCTCTCCCTCTCTCCCTCTCAATTGTCTCTCTCTCCCTCTCTCTCTCTCTCTCTCTTCCTCCCTCCCTCCCTCCCTCTTAGGTTTCTCTCTCTGTCTCCCTCTCTCTCAAGTCCCTCCCACTCCCTCCCTCTCTCTCTCTCCATCCCTCCCTCTCTCTAGTCTCTCTCTCTCTACATCCCCCTCAGGTCTCACTCTCTCAACTCTCTCCTCTCTCTCTCCCTCTCTCCCTCCCTCCCTCTCAAGTCTTTCTCAAGTCTCTCCCTCCCTCCCTCCCTCAAGTATCTCTCTCTCTCTCTCTCTCTCAACTCTCTCTCTCTCCCTCCCTCCCTCTTAACTCTCTCTCTCCCCCTCCCTTTCAGGTCTCTCTCTCCCTCTCAGGTCTTTCTCTCTTTCTCTCTCTCAGGTCCCTCCCACTCCCACTCCCTCTCAAATTTCTCTTTCTTAGGTCTCTTAGGTCTTTCCCTCCCTCTATCTGTCTCTCTTAGGTCTCTCCATCTCTCTCTTTTCTAAATTGGATGCACATCAATAAATAAATAACATATACTATATAGTATACAATATATACTATGTATTAAATATATTATATAATATATATAATATAATATATAAAATACTAGATAAAATATATGTAGTATATAGTATATAATTTAATATAATATATAATATATATAATATATTAGTATATTAGTATATATTAAAATATTATGTATTATAAATAATACTGGATATGAATATCCATTTTTTCTAAAAAATAAGTAGGCTCGGGATTTGGTTCGAGATTGCCTAACTTGGAAAGTCAACCCAAAAAATGTGTTTACAAAATTTTCTTAGTTTTCCGAATTTCACCCTTGTGGCCGATGACTTTTTTTTATCCAAATTTCATGAAACAAAAGGGTTTATAGAAAAAAATGTCAGCTTTCCACCAATATATGATATGCCTTATTTTTAATTTAATAAATAATTATTATTGATTTTCTACATACATTACGACTAAAGTCTTGATTGATAGGTTGATTGAAAAACTTCTATAACTTTCAAAGTATTTCACTTTTTTCAAATCTAAAAGATGTGTCACATTTTATGCTTCACATACTATACGATAAAAAAAATTAAATTCATAAATTTTTGACCAAGTTATGGTGGTCAGACAAACACGTTTAATAATTCTGAAATGTTCTAATAAAAAAATCATAACTAATTATTTACATGCAAAAAAATTACAATTGTTTTTTTGGCATATCTAGGCATGTGTCCTCTACATATATGGAAAGTTTGAGAGAAAAACATTATTTTTTTATTGTACTTAGAGTGGTAAGACATACACTTTCTTCTTATCTTTTTCTTGAAAATTTAGTACCACTGCATTGAAGTTTCAATTTTTTGCAAAATAGATTTTCTTTTTTCCAAAAGATGACTAGTAGCCTAGAAACTACATTCAATTTGCTACAAGTTTTGTTCTTATATATTTTTCAAATTTTGTTAATAACGTATTCAAATTTTTATGTCAAGTTGCCTAACTCTATTTTCTGAATTTTCATTGCCACTTAGGGGCCTAGTTTTGACCCCCGTGATCCTACACATACCCATCATTCAAAATACAATCACAAAATATTATTATTAGCAATAAGAGAAATTGTTATAGGCAATCAAGAAAGATTTTCTTAGTATGAAACCCCTAAATACTGTTAGAGAGATGTGAAGGTGGATTCAAGGACGTTCCTAATGCTGCTATCACCTAGGACTGTCCCTTACTTCTAAACCCTATCATGGATCAAATCTAGTTATCATCTAGGACTATCAAAGCTAGTTATTATTCATCATGTTACTAGTCATGGTCCTCAAAAGAAAAGAATCCAATTTGGTAAGGTTTATGGAAGCAATCATATTGGGTATTACACTAGATGACTTATTTATAAGGCTATGTAGAATGATTATACTATATTTTGGCTGACATGGTAGTGTACTAGAAATATGTGTTTTATTGCAGGTGTATAAGAAACTTTTATTATACCCTCAGTGTTAATATAAAATGGATTATTTCAAAAAAACTAACATGGCTATAACTTCTTTGACTTTACGATAGGAGAAGGAAGAAAGGTCCTGAAACATTTAGGTTATAGTCTAACATGATGTTGATTTGAATGTCCTAATTGCTGAAACAAAGCACTAGAAGAAGAGCTTAGAGATGATAAGCTAGTTAAAAGAATGATGTATTATTTAATATTTGAGGATCATTCTTTGACCACTCATGCCTTTCCAACAAAAGAGAGGATTTCTATAGATGTATAGCTGAAAATATTTATAAGGGTCAGGATATTAAAGTTGATTTTGAAATATTAATGTACTAACCAAACTCTAAGTTTTTTTATTAGCATTCTGGCACCTTAATGAATATTGATGAATTTGTGATGTGTTTCATATCACTGGTTGTTTGCTAATGGCAAATAGCTTTATGTGGTCAACATGAACCTCAACAAACCAACTATGTGAGCTCCCTTCAATCTGAATGATAAATTTCTACATAATATAGGTATTAGGCAATTGCAACTTAAAATAAAAGGAAAATGAAAATAAATTGATCTATGTGACAAGAAAAGGAAAACCATTTTGAGATTTCCAAATCTAACTACATTCTAGCCAATATACAGTGAATCAATTTGTTTGTTTTTAGTTTATTTGCTACAATCAAATGAAAAATGGTGAATTCCACTAACCATGATGGAAATTGACCACTATAAGCAATGCAAATGGAATACATAAGCATTTTTTTGTTAAGTTGAAATAATCTATATAATTTTACATGATTTCATCTAAATTATGTCTTTATTTTTTATTTTTTCTTCAAACTCCTAAAAATTTAACTTTTTATGTAGCTTCTATCTTATTCAATGTTGAATTATATGTAAAACTATTATGATTAATATAGTTATGAAAGTAATGGTCTATATTGTCAAAACTAAGAAAACTCAATATAAGCATTTCAATTCTAAAAAATGAATATATTACGTAGATAATCAAATATGTTGTAAAAACTTCAAATTATATTATTTTACATTTTCTAGCAAGCAAATTGGTGCTCAAAAGTTGATGAAGCAAGCATAATATGGTACCACAAGAATTCAATTGCATAAAAAGGTGTTTTCTTATTAAAGAATGCACAAAAATAGATAGAGGAAGAAAATTATGGGCTTGTATCATGGGTCAACTCCATTTTTAACCATTTTTGGAAAAGGAAATTTGGCACTCACCAAATTTGGTAAGTTCCAAATGTGTTGCATAACAACCTTCCTATTTGTTGAGCACTAAATGTGATGTTTTTAGGATTTACCAAGGGAGAGAGAAGAGTGGGAGAGACCTAGTAGAGTACCAAGGGATGAAGGGAGAGGTTTAATGAGCTTTATTGATAATGAAAATGATAAGGGAGAAGAGTGGGAGATACCTACACAAGTAGTAATGAGACAAGGAGTGAGAGATGTACAGATGGTTGAGGGATGGAGAGGCAGAGATGGATTAAACCCTAAAGACTTAAAATTTATACCTTAGACACTAACCCATCAACCTTTAACCCTAAACCCTTAAACCCTATACCTTAGACACTAATCCCTCAACCCTCAACCCTCAACCCTTAAATCCTAATCCCTCAATCCGATAACCCTCAACCTTACCCTAATCCCTCAATCCTCAACCCTTAAACCCTCATCCTTCAACCCTCAACCCTTAAACCCTAATCCCTCAACCATCAACCCTTAATCTCTTAATCCCTAAACCCTTAAACCCTAATCCCTCAATCCTATAACCCTCAACCTTCAACCCTCAAATTTAAATCCTCAAACTTCAACCCTCAACCCTTTAACCTCAACCCTCAACCCTTAAAACCTAATCCCTCAATCCTATAACCCTCATCCCATAACTCTCAACCCTTAAACCATCAACCCTCAACCCTTAAACCTTATACAGGTCTCTTTTTGAAAAGATAAGAGATAATCATCAAGAAACTATTATATTTTCAATTTGCAATGATAATGATTCTGCTACTCCATATGAGTCAAGTATTGAGATATCACATATAGAAGAGAGTAGAGCAAATGTTGAAAATGCACACCCCAATGAAGCAAGTGAAATGTGTGGCATGTTCATTGGTTATGTAGATAATGATCATAACTATCATATTTCAAATGTATGGTCTATAGAATAGAAGGAGGTATGTGAAGTTATCCCTTGTTACAAGTCTACTAATTAGGGAATAGAAATGGGCCCAAGTATTCAACATGGTGACTCAACCCAAGTGATTGGTGATGTTGCAGTAGTGTGTGAAAATGGCCAATCTAAAGAGCAATATCCTAAATGCATGTTTGATATCTTACCAAGATTTGATTGTTTTGAAGAGTCCACTACCTATTCTCCTATGGAAGACATAAGACTGAGCATTCATTCTAAAAATTCTGAACATAGTTTCAATATTGATGAGTCCCCTTGCTGTAATATTAATGATGGCATTGAGTATGGTCATTCCTTTGTTAGTCATGATTATCCTCATGAAGTAGAGATGGAATATTTTGCTGCAAATGAGAAATATGTTGATAATGATGGGAACACATGTTTGCTTGAGAAGGAACAACTTTCTTCCTGTGAAGAGTTTTTAGAATGCGAGTCAAAGATGTTAACTATTAAGGATGAGAATGAAGTTGAATTTATCTATCTGTATGATCTAGTGATTTTAATGATTTTGAATATAATGATGATATGGAAGATTTAGACCTTCATGCTAAGGAGCCAAAAATATTTATGTAAAAAATGAATGTACGACAAAACCCCTTATTTGATGAGCCTCCATCTTCATTAGTTAATAGAAATAATGATCCTTAGTGGTTCAAAGATAATCCACTCTTTTCTAAGAGCTTTGATGATGCATCTGACACAGGGTTAGAATATGTCCTTGAGCAAACAAAGAAACACATTGATGAGCTCCTCTAGGGCATTTCCTATGAATGTTTTACATTTGATACAAATGTTGCAAGTAAGGTTGAGTATCTTGATGCCAACTAATTGGAAGAATATCAATATTTTCAGTTTCCAATTCAGTTGGGAGGCATTTTGATGGAGCATGAATATAAGATGAAGAGCAAGGAATGTTATTATGAATATATATATGTTTTATATGATGAATATAACACGCGTGTCATGTAATGATGAAAATTTTTAGTGTATGCCTAGTTATGCAATGTAGAATGGAAAATATTACATTAGCAATGGTATGCTCAAAAAATTTATGAGATATGTTGGTGGTAATGTTTGTAATTATGAATTTTTCAGTGGTAATTGCATACTTATGCTTGTAGGAAGCATGCTATACTTGCTGTAGTGGTATGGAAGAGGTAAGTGTGGGTTCAGGGAAATCAATTCCTTCAACATACTAATGTTTGATAAAGGAAAGTATTAACTTCCCTTTTTCATTTGGTGGTCTGGGGCCACCAAGTGAAGTTAAAAATTAAAATTAAAAGACTTTATTTCCCAATGTTCTGGCACTTGGTCTACTTCCCTAAGATTCTTGGATCTCACCATGCCTGTGAGAGGCATGTGTCCCCAACAGGAGCCACTAATAGAACCCCTAAAAAAATTTAATTCCATTCCTAAACTATGAAATTTTTAGTAGATTTCATTTCTCTGGGCTTAGGGTTTTTTCTCACAATCAATGTTTTAGGGTTTGTGTTGATAAATCCCTTCCTAAGCAACCCCTAAACTTGTGTCCTTAGCAATTTTCTAATCCTTGTTGACTCGTTTTACCTAGTTACCAATCACCTGAAGTTATCACTTGAGCCATCACAAACATATTTTCACTGGCCACTTGGTATAGGTCTGTCGATTACCAAATACATTTTCCATCATTTTAAAAATTCCATAAGTTGAGCAAAATATTTCATGATAAAATGACTTAAATATTAAGTCATTAATCCCCAAGGGTTTGAGTCCCATTTGCGTAGTAGTGGGCCCCTTTTTATGACTAACATTTTTGGCATGTGAATATTTTAAGTTCTATGATGACCATTCAATCATTGCAAACAAATCACCTTTGTTCCTCGCATGCCTGTCCTATTTCATTTCCCATTATTTTATTCACATAGGTTGGCAAGCATAAGCCATGTGTCATAATCAACAGTGGGCCCAGTATATCTATAGAAGTTGCAAGTGGAGCTTTGAAGAGAATCAATAGAAGATACCATGCAATGTGTCTTTATCTAGATCGTTCCTCACCTCCCCATCACATTTTATGCCTAAATAAAATAATGACACAGGCCATGTGTCTTCTTCATTGGTGGGCCTAGGTACCTCAGGCTAATATACAAACAATATTAAAATAACATTGATGATGGATGATGAGTGATGTGGCTTCATCTTAGCTGCTCCTTGCCACCTCGTCCAATTTTATTTTATATTAAGGAAAGCTCATGGTCTAGCGGAAAGATGACATTTGTTGCTTCATGGGGGGACCTGCCAGGCTTTGGAGACAGTGAATGATTTATAAGAAAATAAATCAATGGTTGATGGTGGGTGATGTGGGTCAATCCTGACCACTCCTCGCCATCCCATGAGGGGCCACTCGTATCTCCCATTTCTCAATGGGTGAACAGGAAAATGCCACGTGGGATATTTTAAGGGATCCAATGGAATTTAGTGGAGATAAAGTACTGCTAAAATTTGGCTGAAATGGCACTAAGATTAAAATAGATGCCATATTAGAACTGGTTTCTTTTGGCAGGTGTTTGAGATTTGGGAAATGATTTTTGATTGTGGTCGTTAGTTTTGTTAGATGCTAGTACACATGGGAAGGTGAAATTGAAGTAAGGCAGAGTAAGAGCTGATAATCTAAGATTAAATCATGATCGCTCCCCGTTGTCTTGTTGTGATGGATTGCAAGTAAATTAATTCCCATGGGTAGGTAGGTAAATATGACACGATAGGTTTTATTAAATGCTAAGTATGTGATTAAGTATGCAGACAGAGTGGGTGTCTATCCACTTGGGTTTTCCTGATTAGGAAAAGGCATCAAGTGCATGCAATTATATTTGTCATAATTAATTATTCTGATTGATTATTCATTGATTTTTCTCAATGTGTGATCGATGGCTGAAGTTCAAAAATCAAAGTAGCTAATTGTCAGCATTCTCACACAAGCTTTCTTTGAATATTAATGGTTGGCATGCTTGCATTACTCAATATAATGATGACCAATAGCCATATTTTCCTTGTAGATTGCTGAAAAATGAGCTTAAGTCCATAAGGAGGTTGGCGAGGAGTTTCTTTGGTAAAAGGGTTGCAGACTTGTATTGTGATAAGCTTTTCCACGGGTTGGTAGGATTCATACGTTGTTGGAGGTGTCTTTATCCTATGTGAAATTGGTGAAATTACTTTTCCCAATGGATAAACGTGTCTGTCAACCCAGTCTAAATGTCTAGGAGACTCAATCCCCTTGAGTCTCAAAGTGAAATTCCCAAGAATGAATAGGATATTCCTGAAGTTCCTGTAACTCCGAGGAAGAAAACAAAAGCTGGTAAGAAATTTGCGTGGAATGTTGTCAAGCGTGCCTATCATCTAAGAAGCAAAATCGTTTCAGAGGAGTTGGTTAAAGGTAAAGGGTAGAAATTTGAAAGGCCTGAACGAGAGGAAGTGAGGAAGAATAAATACCACCAAGCTTATCTAGGCAAGCATCATTCTCCCATTGAAGTCTCAGATGATCCCTCAGATAGAAAGATTGAAACTAATTCAGGGCACCGCCAATACCTTGTGGCCATGGTTGATATGAAAGACTTGGATGATGAGGTTTTGGTAGCTTCCTCAATTTCAATAAGGACACCAAGCGAGCATACTTACTTTGCTACTAACAAAGCAAGGTAGTACCTTGTTTTCTTTTTGACCTGGTGCTTCTTTTTTGGTCCTTTGTGCTAACTCGGTTCCTTTTGACTGGTTTGTAGTTTGTACATTTGGTGTTGATGGTTAATTTTTTGGGTTTGGTGTGGGTATGCAAGTTTTGATGTTGTGACAACGATGCCTTTTGGAAGGCTAGTGGGTCTTCTCCAAAGAACGGTTTTTGGAATTTTGATTTTTGCTTCCCCTATCCTGTAAATGATTGCTTACAATTGTCTAGGTAATTTCTCACATTCAAGTGAAATTAGTTTTGAAATGAAAGTGAAATGTAATGTGTAATTCATCCTGGTTCTTGTTGCTCCCTTGTTCTATAAAAGGATTCCAAGGTTGATTATAGGGGAGGTTAGTTGGTAGTTTTTTGAAGGGGTCATACAGAAATAGAAAAGAGCACTGAACTTTCTGGTAGTATGTTTTAGGGATGAAGTCTGTGAATATTTACATGGTTTTCTGATAAAAATAGTGATAATATATATAACAGAGTAGTATAAAGTCTCTACATTTTTCTCTCCTATGTACTGGTTCTATAAACTATGAATAATATAATCAATAGTTATCTTATTTGTCTATGTTGGTTTCTAATGGATATATTGTTCTTTTCTTGCTCATTAATTCAATGAATGGATGTAAATGCTTGAGTATAACTATAGGTTTGTAATAATTCATGTATGAGGATGCTAGTAAGAAGTGAATGGTTGAGATGTTAAGTGGGAATACTATAATGCAGTGTTTTCAAGGCTTTGGGTATTGTCATGTATGAAAATTGTTGTCAAATCATGTGGGTATTAGAACTGACTCCATTCCAAGGATATGGCACTGGTTTAAGTAGGGTAATCATACTGCAATTGTGATGGCCAATTCAACAGTTGGCCTCAAAATTAAAATCAATTTACTTATCAATCTTAGTTTGTTTGTGTGTGGAATTTAATGCTCTACATATCTCATGTTTGAATTAGACACTGCCATGAAGGTTAACCAAATATTTAGGGTACTGTGTCTTTTAAACACTTTGAGGAGAATCATCTATTTACAGTGTATTTAATATTTTGGAACACAAGTATCTACAAGTATACTATTGTGATCACCCTTCTAGGTTTAACAGAGCCTGAAGTGTAGGGGAGAAAAGGTTATATATCAATCTCCCATTCATTGGCCACTGACCTTGAAGATTCTTAAGCATAAGGGTTGGCTACCTTTTAGAAGATTTCAAGGTTCTGCTAGAAAAAAAACCAATAGTCCCTTTGGCTAGTTGTCCTCCTTCCACATATATTGAACAAGATTGGGATGCAAACAACCTACTATAGATTGACTCACATTTTCCTTACTAGTATTTTTCTTTCTTTACCATGTTATTTGTGTGATTGCATGTGCATAATATGATCCCTCATACTATTCTATTTGATGTATCTCTCTCTCTTTATGTGCATTCCTCTATTTGTATCCACATTCTTCCCTATTTTGTAAACATTTATCTTTTCTCTTGTCTTGTATTTTCCTTTTGGGGATGATACAAGGAATTGAGACATTTAGGTCTCTTCCATGTTTACCTAAAATATTTTTCTTTTTTTTCGCTCTATGTGTGTCATTCTTCTTGTTCTGTGAGTATTTGGGGAATGATAACATTTCTAGGCTCTATAACAACATTGTAGCAAAGATATACTGACCTCAAATTTGTAGATCCCTTACATTTTTTTGGGGGCAACCCCTTTCTCCTTTCATGATGTATTTTCATTCGGGAACATATGACATGGCATAGGGCTTTCCGAATAAGCTCTCATTTCTTCCTTATGGTTAGCATTGAATATCGACTACTTCAAAGCTGATTGCTCACAACAATGATGTTAAAAATCACTTTAAGGTGGGGGCATACATTGACACTTATTTTTCACTATGTTATGTTGATGGGTGTTTTTGCACACTTTCTCAACACAGGCAGTGCACATGTGCACTACCTCTCTTGAAAGGAAATCTCTAGCGGCAATTTGTTGAAAATATCCCCAAGGTCTTTCGGGTGTCAGGTCATGACTTGCATGGAACTCCTCAGTTGATTTTGATGTGATTTTTATGGTAATCATAGGGCAGACTTACGTAGTTGGATGCAAGGTAGATCTTCAAATCCGAAGCTTCTGAGATGGAGGTCCAGTTTCACTTTGTTGTAGGTTCGGACAGCGGTCCAAAAATTTGATTTTTTCTTCAAGTTTGGCTTTACAATGTGCAATGAACCTTGGAATAGGTTATTCATTAAAAAAAAGGAAAAGGGGCAGGGAAGAGAGATGGTTCCTGGACCTACAACTAACTGTGAATAGTAATTATGGAGTTCCTACAATGGACAGCTTCCTTAAAACAAGATTTCACTTAACCATAAATCTCACAGTCTCATGAAATTTGTGCTATCCGTTGATGGTGATTTTGGCACCACAACAATGCTAAACAGAGTATTGCTACTCGGCTTCTCCTGAAAGAGAAAGGAAAAACATGGATGCCTTAGCTCCCAAGGTCTTGGTAGTTGGGTCTCAACTGTACTGATGTTGCTCAGTGGCCAATGTAACAGTAATATTCAAGGGGCCTGCTGGTGTTAGGGTTTTGGATTGCTCTAAGATTAAACATGAAGTAAATCCTATACTAACCAGGGGTTTTAAAGAAATATAAAAAGATAGACTAGGGTTTTGAAATAGAAAAGAACAATAGTTCATCCAACCTTAACCAGACTTTAATAACTTCAAGGAATTTGCTAACTAAAACTAAAGAACATAATTAACTTGTGATTAACACACAGTATCATTTATTCACAGTGCTGATTTTAACAACTAATTATAAACTACCATTTAAGTAACACATAAAAATGAGATTTCATTCCTTGAAAGCTTTCAAAATCAAATGATTAACTTTGAGATAAATACCGTTCTAGAACAAAATATGAAGTAGATTCGAATCTGGTTGCTTCTACTGTGGGTTAGACAGATAAACAACATTTACAAATCTGGCACAATCACTAGTGTACAAAAAATTTGTGTCTTCAGACTGCTTCCATCTATACTAGAATAACTTTGAAAATGCATTCGAACATGTACTGAAACCTAACTGCTAACCAAGAAGACAAGAGAAGCTCTCATTACTGAGAATCAAGATGCAACTCAATCTTCTGTTAACTCACTAACTCCTAACAGTTCTAACTCTAGAAAGGTTCTTAATCTAAAAATATTCTTAGTCTATGGAAGTTCTAATCCCTTTTGGTCTAACTCTTACAAAGAGGCAAGCTTGCCTTATATACAAAAATGTACCAACTTGAATGTGTTGTCCCCCATACTAGGGTTTACAAAACTATCTGCACCTGGGAGAGTCGGTTGCAAGAGGGTCAGCGTCCAAATATTTTGGAGCAAGTCGGTCTTGCATTAAATACGAGTCCATGCCGTCTATGTTGGTGAAAATCATCTTGTGGAAAGATCTGAAGATCTTTTATAGCTACTGCATTAACTTGCCCACCTCTGTGTCCATTTTTGACCTCCAGCGGAGCTACCTCGAGTGCCCCAAAATATTGCCATTAATGCTGAGCTTCCTCTGTCAGTAGATACCAGCTGTCTAGTTGGCTCACAGCTTTATCTTCTTCCTTCCGTGCTCTTCCTGCTCCAGATTCACTCTTCTGCAAGTTCGTCGGTGTAGCACGGGCCAGTCGGTGAGAGGTTCTAGTGAGCCATGGAGATCATACTGATCTCACAAGGACCCTTGACAAGACTGCTTCCTCTCGGCCATATAAGATGACGAAATTGTGTCCTCTTGGTGAGCTCTCATTTCTTTCAGTGCCCCCCTCTTTCGGTCGGCAGGACATCCACCTTCGGCAAGACATCATGACAGGTGCCAAGAGCTACAACGATATGTTCCTTCATTGACGGATTCACCGCTATTGGCAAGACATGAGATGATCGCTGAAAGCCCATAGCAAAACCCTTGTTTTCTTTGGAGTCTCCCTGACATCCTTTGTTGACCCTCTCGCGCCAGCTTCTGTTGATGTTTTGACGTGACCTTCTTCCTTCGCCAAGACCTTGTGGCGAAAGTATAACCCCTTGCCAATGCCGCTTTGTTCTATGTCGGGGAGACTTATTTTCTTCGTCGGGACCCTATATTGACATCACAACCTTCTGTCGATCCTTGTCATCGGTGTGACTTTGGATCATTGATGATACTTCCCGCCGCATTCATTTCCTTTCGCTGACTTCTGGTGTCGCCAAGACACTGTCGCAGTCACACTGAAATGTAATCTTTCGTTATATGTGTTTCGCTGTAACCTCCCCTTATTAGGAAGACTTCCTATAGACACCCCATGCCTTGGCGAAAGCTTTACTAGCTCATCCCTTTGTTGCTATAACACACTGATTCTCTCACCAAAGACACTCGATAGACTCTTTGTACTGTGTCGGTGAGACATTAGGCTCTCGGCAAGACTTCATCCCGAATTCAATATCTCCCACCGAAGCCTTCTCCTTGTCACTGGTCGGAAAGACCAGAAGACTTCGCTATGACCATATACCGAAGAAAAGACTCCCTCCGAAGTGTTTGATCATTTTTCTAGTCGGTGAGACTTCCTGGATTCACTAAGAAATCCTGGCGCAGAGAAAACCTTTTGCCGATGTTTGAATCTTTTGACACTGGTCGGCAAGACCTGATGTTAACATCCCCAAGAAATATCCTCATGCACACAACCTGATCCTACAAAACAAGGTCTTCGTTAGAACAATACATTAATATCACGCCTTTTACCAAAAAGAAACATAACTCCGGTGGAGGCGGAGCCAACACGGGCACAGGAAGCAAAATTTAAACAAGTCCTGGCGGAATTGGAACCGGGACAAAACATGAACCAAAAATGACATCCCCCGCCTTCAAAACTAGCGGGGGCGGAAGAAAACCAGAACTGGGACCGAAGTCGGGGCGGGAACGAGCCAGGGAAATAATCAACCTTCTCGAGTTCATTCCCCTTCCCAGCTCTGTGTCCGCGAGGAAACCCTAAATGCAAAGGACGGGAACATAACACCAGTGAATCTGGAGCAGAGCGACAAACAAGGTGGAACCAGGGTTGGAACCAAAATCTGAACCAGAAACTTCTCCAAGTTTTAGGTTCAGATTTCATTCCGAACCTGCCTCTGATGCCATCCAAAAGAGGAGGAAGAAAGGAATAGCAAGAGAATGAGGAAAGGGGGAGGACAACCCCACAACAAAATGAAAGAAACAAAACGAAAAGAACAGGACAAGTAGAACAACGCAAACAGACGCGCAAGGGAGAAAAGACCAAAGCGGCGGGACCGGGGCCGGGGAAGGAACAAAAACGGAGATTGGAAGAAGTTCCATGTTTGGAATCCATTCCGGTTTCGGGTCCGCCAAAACACATGAAACAAGATGCCCAAGGCCGAAAAGAAAACAACGAAGGCAAAGGATACAAACCGACAAAGACCAACGAAGAGAAAAGAAAAGTTGGGGTTGGACCCAGGACGAGACCAAAAATGAGGAACTTGAGAAAGTTCAACATTCTGAACCAGGCTCGAATACGACTCCGACAAAGAACAAAAGAAACGAAAACCAAGGTCTGTCGACATCGGAACCAGGGTTGGAACAAGACCCAAACTTAGAAGGAATTTCCAAGTTCGGTATTGGTCTCGGTTCCGCCTCTGACAAAACTTTGAAAGTAAAACGCCTAAGGTAGAAAACCAAAGGCCAAAGGGAAAAAAAACTAAAGGGGGACCTATTTTATTCCAGAATAAAATGGGGGGGGGTTATGCAAGGCATAACAAATGGTGACTCGGCTGGGAAAATGGTTTAACCATTTTCATGAATCTGTAGGATTCAGCTACCCAGAACTCTTGGTTCATGAATATCACAACTCCAATTGGGTCAGTTATAACAAGCAAGGTAGAGCTAGAATCTCAAATGTAAGTCCATCAATGGCCACCCTCGAATCTATGTGTGTGTTTGATTGTGCATCACTCTTTTATAAAGCTTTCCTCATATTTCAGACAACAATGTGCAGGATTTGAGCTACATGAGTTGATTTCCTTTTGTGCAATGATATCCCGGGCATTGCTCCGCTGCCAGTCAGGTGTCCATAGCCCCGATGGAGATACCTCTATTTTTCTCACAACATTGCTCTACTGCCAGACATGCGTCCATAGCCCCGGTAGAGATACTGGAATCACCCATTCATATTGACTCTTCTTCTTTTGATAATTCTTTTCTTTTCTTTTGGAGTTTCAGATATTTCTTTTAATTCTTCTTTTTTCTTTTCAATATGTCAAATGTTCAACATTCGATCTAGGTTGAAAACTACCATGGACCTCATAACAACACTTGGTAGATTGGATTTTTCACTCAAATCTTACAACACCATAGTCCTAGGACAAATATACCCTTACAAGAGGAGATGATCTTAATTATTTGTGACAGATTCAGGGGAATTGATGAAGGCTACTTACTTGGCACCTTGTTTCAAAACTTTCCACAACTTTTATTGACAACAAGCATGAAACAACGAATTGGGGACAAAATCATTCAATCAGGAAACCTGAAAAATATCTAAACCACTTCTCTCCTAATGACCAAAGCATGCTTCGGATAACAACCCATCACTTCAAAATGGAAAGAAACAGATAAACCCTAAAGAACAAAACAAACAGAAAGCAACAAGCAAAGAAAACACAAAGGACAGGAGAAGAGAACAAACAAAAAGTGAACTATTTACATGAAGAATAACGAAATATAAACAGAGACTATTTACAACCAGAAATTATTTATACAAATGCACTACTTAACAAAATGCCAACCTCATGATTCAAAATAGTGTTTGAGAAACTGTCCATTAATAGGCAAGGGGACAGGTTCTCCAGTTATACTACTCAATCAGAAAGCATTTTATCCTAAGATCTCAGCAATCTGATAAGGACCCAGCCAAAGTTTGTCAAATTTCTAGTGACTACCGTTCTTTTCACTGGCTTTGTCCCATAGCAGCAGTAGGTCTGATATCCTAAAGGCCTTGATTTTGGCTCTTTTGTCAAACCAATGTTTGACAATAGCCTGGTGCCTAAAGAATTGTTGCAAGGCAGCATCTCTCTCCTCTTCTAATTTCAACAAAGCGGCCAATCTGACTTCTATCCTATTTTCCTTAGAGTAGAATTTTTGCATGAACTCAAGGATAGGTATTTGAAGATGGATGGGAAAGACAAGCTCTTGGCCATATACCAGCTTGAATGGTGAGGTTTTTAAAGTAGCCTTAATCCTAGTTCGATCTGCCCATAATGCAAATCTCAGCTAGGTATGCCAGTCTCTAGGGTTATGCTCTAACAGTTTCTTAACCACCCCTAAGAGATTCTTATTGGTGGACTTTGCAACTCCATTGCCTTGTGGGTAATAATTCAAAGAATATTTCAAGACAATCTTGTGATCATATGACCAGGAAATAAATTCAGCAAAAGAGAAGGCAGAGTCATTGTCACATACCAAAGCGAAGGGTACTCCAAACCTTGTAGTGATGCATTCAGTAAGGAACTTGATCACTACCTCTGTTGTGTTGTTTTTGCAAGGTGTAGCCTCTATCCACCTCATGCAGTAGGCAGTAGCAGTCAAGATGAATTTATGCCCTGCAGTAGAGTTTGGGTTGATAACACCAATGAAATCCAATTCCCATTGGGCAAAGGGCCTCACCTCATAGATGGGTTGCAATGGCATGGCTGCATGACGTTCCCTTGGTGCAACAACCTGACATGTGTGGCATGTTCTCACATGTTGATGTGCATCCTTGAATACATAAGGCCAGTAATAACCAGACCTGAGGATCTAGTGTGCTAAAGAATCTGTGGAACCATGACCTGTGCCATGTTTCCCATGAAATTTGGAGATCACTTGCTTGGCCTCCTGATGATCAAGGCATCTTAAGTATAGTCATTCAAAATTTCTCCTATATAGCAACCCTCATTTGATCATGTAATGAGAACTCTTCAGTCTTAGGGCTCTCCTTTGAGTAGAATTCATTCCCTCTGGACAATGATTGTTGAGCATGAAACAAATAAGATCAGCATACCACAGGTCATTTGAGAAGGACTGAGTAGTATATTGTTGACAAATAACATTGTCACCAGCATCAACCATTGATTTAGATAGACCCAAACCTCGAACAAGTTTCATAGGGTGTATCTCTAAATCAAACTCTTGCAAGATGGCCATCCACTTCCCTCTTCTTTCTCCCAGTTCGCTCTGCATAAGTAGAGACTTGACAGCAACGTCAGGAACTACAACAATAATCTGACTTCAGAGGATGTAATGCCTAAATTTTTTTACAGCTCAGACCAGCGCAAAAGCTTGCTTCTCAAGAGGTGGGTATCTGATTTTTGTGTTTTTGAAGGGAGAACTCATGAAAGCAATCAGCCTCTCCTCTGACCCTTCTCCTCGTTGAGTTAATACAGCTGCACACGAGTGTTTGGAGGCAAAAGAATAAATATAAAATGACCTCAAATAGTAAGGGCTAGTGAGGACTGGAGATTCCAAAATGGAACGCTTGACTAGAGAAAATGCAGCCTTTTCCTCATCATTCCACTCTATTTTGGCATCCTTCCTCATCATCTCATTCAAGGGCTTCATGATTTTTGCAAATCCTGTGATAAACTTCCTCACGAAGTTGATCTTTCCAAAGAAGGATCTCATCTCCTTCTTGCTTCCTGGCATGGCTATCTTGAGGATGGACTCAACTCGATTTGGGTCAATTGATATTCCTCTTTCTGAAATTATGTAGCCCAAGAGCTTCCCTTCGGAAACACCGAACACACACTTTTTGGGATTTAAAGAGACTCCATATTGGATGCATCTTTGAAGAACTTGGGCTAAATCTACAGCATGATTCAGTTGGTCCTTGGAGAACACTGTTAGGTCATCTATGTAAACAATAATGCATTTTCCAATTAGATCCTTGAAAGCTATGTCCATGGCATGCTGGAAAGTTGCTCCAGAATTTATCAGGCCAAATGGCATCCTTCTATATGCAAACGTCCCCCACTTGGTAGTGAAAGTTGTCTTCATCCTATCTTCAAAGTCAACCATTACCTGATTGTATCCAGAGTAACCATCTAAGAATGATATCATCTGTGCTCCATTAATAGTCTGCAATACCTCATCCAAGGAAGGGAGTGGGTAGTTATACTTTTCAGAGGCTCTATTCAAATTTCTGAAGTCAACACACAGCCTAATCTCCCCGTTCTTTTTACAGACTGGAACTAAGTTTAGCCACCCACGTTGAATGGCGAATAGGGAAGATTATCCTTGCAGACATCAATTTTTGAACCTCTTTATAAATCAATGGTTTGATCAGAGCATTGACAGGGTGTTGCTTTTGTCAGAAGGGTTTAGCTTTGGGCTTCAAGGGAATAGTGTGAGTCATAACCGAAGCATCAAATGTCTGTAGGTCTTCATGTCCCCAAGCTATCGCAGCAACATATTTTTTAAGTGCCTTCAATATGTCTTCTTTAATTGCTCCAGGGCAGGCCTTCCCTATATAGACATTCCTTTTAGGACCTGAGTCAGCTAGGTTAACTGTCTCATATTCACCTCCCTTTTCTTCAGCTGATGCCTTCTCTCGAGCCCTCAGATCTGAGTCAAAAATCCTTTCCAAGGCTACCATTCCCTTGGGAATGTTATTACTTTTTAGATTAAGAACCCCTTCCGTATCACAATCTCCAGGGTTCCAATCCCCTTGATCTCTATCAGAATCATCAATAATTTGCCCCTCAAAGACATCCGAGCTTGCTAAGAAAGCTAGAATATGCCGATCATCCTCAAAGACCTAGAAATTTTTGATATTGTCAAGGATAGCTGGGGTGGACATCAGTTCCATTGAAAATCTCTTGAATTTGGAACCTTGCATAGGCTCCAAGGTGCTTGCTGCAATAGCCAGTGAGTCAGCTACCTGATTTTCTTCTCTAGGGATTAAGTTGATCCCAAAAGCATCAAAGTTTTCGATCAGGTTCCATACCCTGTTTCTGTATGCTGCCAGCCTTCTGTTGTGACATGTATATTGACTGCGGACCTGATTAACCACAATTTCTGAATCTCCCTTGACTACCAAGGCCGTGACCTTCTTCTTGTATGCAAACATCAGTCCTCTTGCTAGGGCTTCATACTCAGCTACAATATTAGTGCACCTGAATTGCAGCCTATAAGAAGCAAAGGAAACTCTCCCTTTCAGGCTGGTTAGCATAATTCCAACACCACAACCGATCTTGGATTTAGATCCATCAAAGGTAAGGGTCCACAACTAATCACAGGTTGGAGTTGATTCTTTTGAATTAAATACAGGGGATGGTTGTTTAGTAGGTTTCTCAGGAATAATTCCCAATCCCTTTTTCAGATGTATCTTATGCCCCTAGGTTGTCCTTTTGACATTTACTTATCTCTTGGGTTAACCCCTTATATTTTAGTATATCTATGGGTACAGGGGTGTCAAGCAAACCTTGGGGCTTCTCCTCATCAGTATACTCATTCAGAAGTGCGTCTGGGGTAGATTTAATCTGGGCAACGATTTCTTTTGCAAGTGTTGCATCCCTGGTTAACATGGTCGCTTCCTTGGCCTCAAATGGGAAGCAGTTTGCAATGGTCTCATGGCAACTTGTGCCAGCTTCCTCGGCTTGGGAAACATGTTTTAGAATGTCAATGCAGGACTGACAAGTCAATTCAGAATGACTTTCATAATGTACCCTACACCAATTAGTGAGCAGGAGACTTTGTAAATCTACATTCTCCCTCAAAACCAGCTGATCTTGCTGCAGTTTTTTGACTAATGCTTGCTAATTTTCATCAATCACAAGATCAAGGGGCCTTTGTATGGGCCATTCTTTAGGATCAAAAATAGAAAAGGTTAAAGCTTCTTCTTTTTTATACACACCTATCCCAGTTTTGAAATAGGCTACCTCATTGTGGCAATCATATTCAGTAATGATATGCTTGAGGCAAGGCTCGCTTTCAATCCTGATCTAAGTTGGGATCCCTCTCCATGGTAGCCACATATGTGAAAAGTCAAGGGAGAGGTATCCTCCTAGACTCTCCATCAGATCTCTGCTTAGCAGCATACCATAGGTTTTGGGAATATCGGCCACTTGGATGTCTATGTTTGTTAAGATCCTAGGATCTGATCCTCCTTGAATGTGTATGTTTCTTAATTCCCCTACCACATTGACCTCTATTTTCTCTAGCTGAATGATCTTCTTATTTGTCTGAATGGGGTCCAATCCCAACTTCTTACACATAGAAAATGGCATGACGTTTCCCGAAGCCCCCGAGTCTAGTAAGCAGTTATGTAAGTTCTTGCCAGAAATTATTAAACTCAAAAGGAAAGGTGGAGTACCTCCCTTGTTTCTGTATAAGGCTGCATTCGCATCCCCAGCAGGTGCCACCCTGCTCTTTGCTTTTGACTCATCAGCTTGTTCTAGAGCCTTCAGCACTATCTCCCTTTGAGCAGGGCACCACTTCAAGATGTAAAAGAATCACAAAGAAGTTTTTTGTCTCTGCATCTCATAAACAATATCAAATTCTAGATTAGAACTGGCAGTACCTTTGGAAACACCAAAGGAATCACCCTTGCCATGGAAATTAGGTGGGCCTTTTGGTGGGGGAGGATTATTATCAGTGCCTTGATTTGGGGGCACCATGTGGTTAGGAGGTGCTGATGTAGTGAATGGCCCCTTACTTTGATTTCTTAGGAAGTGTCCTCCCTTTGTCCGAAAAGCTTGGGCATCATATGCATCCTCCTCTGGCTCATTCTCTTCTTGTCTTGGGAATGAGGGTTCCTCTTCAAAAATGTCATAGGTCATTGCAGTATCCACTGAGTCACCTCCTTTGTGCGAATTCCCCTGGAATGTGTGGGCATCTTCGTGTGCCATTTTGACCATCTTCTCCAGTTCAGGGCAGTTCACTTCAGAATGGGTTGCTGTATTATGCAGCCTACACCAATTGGTCATAAAGTTGAGGTCGGCCACGTTTGCAGTATGTGACCTCTCCTCATTTTCTTGATAGTTGTGAGGGACTCCACCGTTATTAGGCCTTGTATTCCATTGCCTGTTATTATTCGGCCTTTGGTTGTACCCTTTGTTTTGGTTTTGGTAACCTCTTTGGTTGCAGTTATTGTTATTCTGATAAGTACCTTGGTTGTTGCTATTCTGATTGGGGTAATTACCCTGGTTCTGAGAAGGGTTCAGCCGAACTTGAGCCATGTCATTAGTGACTTGGGACAGCATTTTCTTCAAGGTTTCTACTTCATTGGTAAGTTGAGTAGTCTTTTCACTTTCAACGGCCTTAGCAATAAGTGGCTGATCAACATGGCTTGTGGTTCCAACTTGGTTATGAAGACCATGAGAACTTGAAGGAACCTACGGTTGTTGAGAGAGATCAGAAGTTCCAGTAGTAAAGAATGTGACAGGAGGTTGAGTCTGCAATTCAGACCTAGGCCCATAGTGGGAAGGAGACACTCCTGGAACAGTATTGAATAAAGGGGGTGTACTAGGCGTCTGATACCCCATTAAAGGAAAACCTCCCCCCCAACCTAGTTGAGAGTTGGTATGTTGCTGCAACTTAATGGATAAATGATAAACCTTGGATAGGGTATCAATATCCACTGGCAGATAAGTTCTTTGTAAGAACAATCCCAGCAAAGGGTCTATAACCCTAAAGTATGCCTAAATGGCACTGTCCTCGGTAACTAGATAGGGATCCTATAGCCTCCTATACATTCTTTGGAACCTGGTATTGAACAAGGGTAGGGATTCACACGACTCCTTCCTAATAGTGGAAAATTGGTGATACAAAAGAGCTGGGTCCACAGACTCCAAACTGATTGATGAAAGCATTTTCCAAATCTTTCCAGGACAAAATAAAGCCTTGAGGAAGATTAAGATACCAGTCATATGCCATGTCTCCCAAGGAATAAGGGAACAACCTAAAAACTACATCATGATGAGCTATTTGAGCTCGGGTACACGCATCCTTGAAAGCATGTATGTGTTCTTCAGCACTCCTTGATTCACCATGAAAATACTTAGGGCAAAATTTCTCAGGGTTCTTGGGCAAGTCATGAAAACCTCCAGGAATAGTCCCCAATGGAGAGGGATTATTCTGAAAGAATGCCATTGGTGGTGGTGGTGGTTGAGCCAGCTGTTGTATGGGTTGAACTAGCTATAATGACAATTGAGATGAATTGGCAAGTGGATTAATGGGTATCCACTGAGGTATTGGTGAAAAGCCTAGTGGAGTGAGCAGAGCTGATAAGGGTGGAATAATGGTTGCCCCAGTTTTGTGATGCTTATGTCTTGTTGGGGTCTTGAGTTCTATGAAGGATGATGGATTCCCAGTTGATCGAAGGACTCTATGGGGCCTTTCTAGGGAGAAAAACCTAGTTTTATCCAGCTTGCCCTTCTAGGCCCTCCTTCTAGCACCAGTTCCTATTGATGGCAATTTTGGCACCACAACAATCCTAAACAAAGTATTGCTACTCAACTTCTCCTGAAAGAGAAAGGCAACACATGGATGCCTTAGCTCCCAAGGTCTTGGTAGTTGGGTCTCAACTTTACTGATGTTGCTCAATGGCCAATGTAACAGTAATATTCAAGGGGCCTGCTGGTGTTAGGGTTCTAGATTGCTCTAAGATCAAACATGAAGTAAATCCTATACTAACCAGGGGTTTTAAGGAAATATAAAAAGATAGACCAGGGTTTTGAAATAGAAAAGAACAATAGTTCATCCAACCTTAACCAAACTTTGATAACTTCAAGCAATTTGCTAACTAAAACTGAAGAACATAATTAACTTGTGATTAACACACAGTATCATTTATTCACAGTGCTGATTTTAACAACTGATTATAAACTACCATTTAAGTAAAACATAAAAATGAGATTTCATTCCTTGAAAGCTTTCAAAATTAAATGATTAACTTTGAGATAAATACCGTTCTAGAACACTATGAAGTAGATTCAAATTTGGTTTCTTCTACTATGGGTTAGACAAATAAGCAACATGTACAAATCTGGCACAATCACTAGTGTACAAAAAATCTGTGTCTTCAGACTACTTCCATCTATACTAGAATAACTTTGAAAATGCATTCCAGCCTGTACTGAAACCTAACTACTAACCAAGAAGACAAGAGAAGCTCTCATTACTGAGAATCAAGATGCAACTCGATCTTCTTCTATTAACTTACTAACTCCTAACAATTCTAACTCTAGAAAGGTTCTTAATCTAAAAATCTTCTCAGTCTATGGAAGTTCTAATCCCTTACTATCTAACTCTTACAAAGAGGCAAGCTTGCCTTATATACAAAAATGTACCAACTTGAATGTGTTGTCCCCCGTACTAGGGTTTACAAAACTATCTGCACCTAGGAGAGTCAGTTGCAAGAGGGTCAGTGTCCAAATCTTTTGGAGCAAGTTGGTCTTGCATTAAATACGAGTCCATGCCATCTATGTTGGTGAAAATGATCTCTTGGAAAGATCTGTAGATCTTTTACAGCTACTACATAAACTCGCCCACCTCCGTGTCCATTTTTGACCTCCAACGAAGCTGCCTCGAGTGCCCCAAAATATCGCCATTAATGCTGAGCTTCCTCTGTCAGTAGATACCAGCTATCCAGTTGACTCACAACTTTATCTTCTTCCTTCCTCACTCTTCCCACTCCAGATTCAATCTTTTGCAAGTTCGTCGGTGTAGCACGGGCTAGTCGATGAGAGGTTCTAGTGAGCCACAGAGATCATACCGATCTCGCAAGGACCCTTGACAAGACTGCTTCCTCTCGACCAGATGAGATGGTGAAATCGTGTCCTCTCGGTGAGCTCTCATTTCTTTCGGTGGCCCCCCTCTTTCGGTCAGTAGGACATCCACCTTCGACAAGACGTCATGACGGGCGCCAAGAGCTGCAACGATATGTTCCTTAATTGATGGATTTGCCTCTATTGGAAAGACACGAGACGGTCGCTGAGACCACATAGCGAAACCCTTGTTTTCTTTGGAGTCTCCCCGACATCCTTTGTTGACCCTCTCACACCAGCTTATGTTGATGTTTTGGCATGACCTTCTTCCTTCGCCAAGACCTTGTGGTGAAAGTATAACCCCTCGCCGATGCCGCTTCATTCTATGTCGAGGAGAATTATTTTCTTTGTCGGGACCCTATACTGACATCACAACCTTCTGTCGATCCTTATCATCGGTGTGACTTTGGATCATCGGCGAGACCTCCCACCGCATTCATTTCCTTTTGCTGACTTTTGGTATCACCAAGACACTGTCGCAGTCACACTGAAATGGAATCTTTCATTATATGCATTTCACTGTAACCTCCCCTTATCGGGAAGACATCCTATAGACACCCCATGCCTTGGTGAAAGCTTTACTAGCTCATCCCTTTGTCACTGTAACCCACTGATTCTCACCGAAGACACTCGATAGACTCTTTGCACTGTGTCGGTGAGACATTAGGCTCTCGGCAAGACTTCATCCTAAATTCAATATCTCCCACCGAAGCCTTCTCCTTGTCACCGGTCGGCAAGACTAGAAGACTTCGCTATGACCATATACCGAAGAAAAGACCCCCTCCGAAGTGTTTGATCCTTTTGCTAGTCGGTGAGACTTCCTGGATTCGCTAAGAAATCCTGGCACAGAGAAAACCTTTTGCCGATGTATGAATCTTTTGATGCTTGTCGGCAAGACCTGATGTCAAGATCCCCAAGAAATATCCTCATGCACACGACCTGATCCTGCAAAACAAGGTCTTTGTTAGAACAATACATTAATATCATGCCTTTTACCAAAAAGAAACTTAACTCCGGTGGAGGCGAAACCAACATGGGAACGGGAAGCAAAATTTAAACAAGTCCTAGCGGAACCAGGACTGGGACAAAACATGAACCATAAATGACATCCCCTCCCTTCAAAACTGGCAGGGGCAGAAGAAAACCGAAATCGGGACCAGAGTCGGGGCGAGAACAAGCTAGGGAAATAATCAACCTTCCCGAGTTCATACCTCGTCCCAGCTCCATGTCTGTGAGGAAACCCTAAATGCAAAGGATGGGAAAATAACACCAGCAAAGCTAGAGCAGAGCGATGAACAAGGCAGGACTGGGGTTGGAACCAAAATCTGAACTAGAAACTTCTCCAAGTTTCGGGTTCAGATTTCGTTCCGAACCCTCCTCCGATGCCATCCAAAAGAGGAGGAAGAAAGGAATAGAAAGAGAACAAGGAAAGGGGGAGGACAACCCCATGACAAAGGAAAAGAAACAAAACGAAAAGAACAGGTCAAGCGAAACAACGCGAATAGAGGCACAAGGGAGAAAAGACCAAAGCAGCGGGACCGGGGCCGGGGAAGGAACAAAAATAGAGATTGGAAGAAGTTTCATGTTCGAAATCCGTTCCGGTTCCGGGTCTGCCAAAACACATGAAACAAGATGCCCAAGGTAGAAAACAAAACAACTAAGGGAAAGGACACAAACCAACAAAGACCAACGAAGAGAAAAGAAAAGGCGGGGTTGGACCTGGGACGAGACCAAAAGTGAGGAACTTGAGAAAGTTCAACATTTCAAACTGGGCCCGGATACGACTCCGACAAAGAACAAAAGAAATGAAAACCAAGGTCTGTCGGAACTATAACCAGGGTTGGAACAACACCCGAACTTAGAAGGAATTTCCAAGTTCGGTATTGGTCTCAGTTCTGCCTCTGACAGAACTTTGAAAGTAAAACGCCTAAGGCAGAAAACCAAAGGCCAAAGGGAAAAAAAAACAAAGTGGGACCTATTTTATTCCAGAATAAAATCGAGGGGGTTATGCAAGGCATAACACTATCTTCTAAGGTCTACAAATATTTCACCTTTCATTCACTATATGCATGCATGAACAAAGATGAAAGTGTGGAGCAGCTTTGAATTTAAGCCCAGAATAACTTTACACAACTATCTACCAGCAGCATACAACAAAAAGTATGGACTAAGAAGGCATCTACACAGCAAGAATTTTCACAACTACACAACAACATTTCTAAAATCTATCAAAGCAAGAATACAGCTAACTAGAACAACAATATAAATCTAAGTAGAGCATCTAACAATGGAGGTTGAATCAAGTAACATGTGAAAAACTCAGAAAATGCACCAAGTCAATGTATTTTCTTTATAAATTTTTACATGTCTTTACAACAACTCAAGTCTCTTTGCAAATGAGAGGAGACCCTTATTTATAGTGCCCAAAAGGTTAAATGAATGGCCAAGATTAATTCTCATTGTGTGGCCAAGATTCATTACAAAATAGGGTTTCACCCCCCTCAATATATTACAATTTAAAAAATACATCCTTGTCCTTTTGCCTATTTTGTCACTTAGTACTGGCACTGTAGCATTTTGTCTTTTGCTGATTGCTCTTTTGTTGTAGCTATTCCTTTGGGAGCTCCTCATTGATAGTAGGACTGTCCTCCTGCTTCTTCAAAGCTGAATATTCCATGAATCTAAGAATAACTGGCTAGAGCTTGTCTACCTCAATGATCTTGTATCGCAGCATTTGGGAGCTCCATTCTTTTGCATTATCTTCAAGCTTTCTCGAGTCTTCGTCATATTTTATGCCCTAATCTCTGAACAACTCTGACTGGTCGAAGGTACAGGCAGAAAAACTCATGAATTCCACTGTTATTTCACTGGACATCCAGTCCTCCATCTTCTTTTGAAAGTAAGGTTTTATCTTTTTTGGATCCATCTGTACTGCAGGCATCTCATACTCTGTCATCAGCTTGAGATATCAAGTGGATTTTTCCCTAATTTCATTGACCCATTCGATGTCTAGATCCACCTTACTCATTATTTGCTCCAACCTTTCCTTTTTGTTGTCAAAATACCGCCTCCACACATCCATCAGCTAGTGATCGTCCCTTTTGAATGCAAGCTTCTTTTCCCATGTGGCTTTTGGTAACAAGAGGATGGCCTCAATCTTTGGATAGGTGGAGTCATACATTGTAGGGAAGTCAGTGCAGAGCTTCTTCATGCTTTCCAGAGATTGCTGTAGATCCAAGAACTTGTTGGCTGTTTGAACAGCCTACCTAATACCTATGCTCCCGACGTATAGGACCTGTCAGAACCAACTTTCTGTAGTCTTATCCAAGTTCTTTCTTTTCTCCAACTTGTCAATTTGTTCTTTGGACAACAGTTGGGGTGGAGCCATGGATGCGGTAGGCAGGTCATCCACTGAGGAACATTGTTGGATGTAATCCATCAAGGCGACTACTTGTGCTTTAAGCTCATCCTTTGAAACTTTGTCCTATTTTATCAAGTGCACTACCATGGCCACTGACTCCTCAAGGTGTCCCACCTTTTGTTCCCTGGTATCAGTTCCTAAATCAATGGTGGAGATGTTGTAGCTTATTCCTTCCCTGCCCACCACTAGCATGGCTATTTTCACTGCTCGAGACCCAGAAGCATCCATTGTTACCTTGGATCTAATCTTAGGATTCTTCTTTTTTCTTGTTGTGATCTGTGCTCGAGCTAAGATAGCCTCCAACCTTGCTCTTGGGTCCTTTGGTGTGGGAGTTTTCTTTTCAAGCTGTCTCTCCATCCACTCAGGCATAGCAGACTTTTCCTTAGGTGATTCACGATCACCCTCACCCTTCTCAGCTAAGATCTCTATTTTATTATTTCCAGGGGCCCTTTCTTCTATTTTAGTAGCATCTCCTTCTTCTTCATTAGAGTCCTGGATGAACACAAGACGCTTGATGGGAGGCCTGGTAGGTAATCGCTCCTGGGGACTTTCTTCTTTCTCTATTTCCTTCCTTTCCCTTTCTCTAGTTTGCTCAACCTTGTGCACGTGCTCCTTGGGCTGCTCAATTTTGAGGCCCTTGATAGTTTGAGCCTCACTCTCAGGCTTATATTCTCCTGTACTTTCCTCCTTTTGACAAGGGGACGACACACCCTCTTGTAGTTCCCCTGTAGGGAGCTCCACGTCCTCTACTGCCTTGTTTCTGAGAGGTGACCCTTCTGCCTCTTCTTCATCGTGTTTTAGCTGTCGGGCCATCTCTTCTTCAAGATCGTCATCAAATGTTTGTACAATGACCCTACCACCAGCATCCTCTTCCTCATCCCTGCTCTCCGAGGAGCCTGTTCCTTCTTCCTCATAGGCCACCCTGTCAATTGTCCAGTGTTCATGGTATTCGTCGGCTTCCCCTTCAAATGGCTTTGAGGCCTCTTGCTCCTGTCTCTCCCACTCCTCGAAAATCAACATGGTGGCCTCCATAACTGGTGGTCCTACTGGAGGCTGCAAAGTTTTAGCAGTAGCGAGGACCTGCGCTAGGGCCACTTGGAGAGTGGGGTCCATAACGATCTGGGAGAGCTCAGAAGGGAGATTTTGCATATGTTTCGAGAAGGCCTCAGGCAAGGCAAAAGTGGGTATTGGTGCCATCACCGTAGCTAAAGGGAGCGATGTGGTAGGTGACATGGCAGTGGAGGAAGGAGGAGTAGTTACGGCAAAGGAAGAATCAATTACTATTATAGTCTCAGCCAAGGTGAAGGGGAAAGATGGATAAAGATGTCCACTGCCGACGGGGATGTGGCGACCATGGCTAGGGAGGCAGATGATGGGGCAGTCGAAACAGGGAGAGTCAAAAGAGGTTTTGATTGATCTGTACTTTTTGCCTCTTCCTCTTGGATTAAGGGTTGCTCCGTGGTGCCTCCTGTTTGCTTGAGTCTTTTAGAGGGTGAGCCCCCTGGATCTTTCCTTGTATATACTTTGGAATCTAGAGACTGCTTTGTTTTTGTTTCTTTACTCTTCTTAGATCTGGTGATTGGAGGAGATTTGGATGTCCCACCCGTTGAAGTTGTGGCTGCGACATCCTCGGTGGCACTGGGCTCACTTTTTAGCCCTTCATATGTCAGGATCACCCCTTGCTGTTTCAATCGGGCCACCTGTCCATCCACCCATTCCTTGGTATAGGCCAAGATCGGCTTGGTTATAATGTTGAGATCATTGACCTCTTGATCTTCCTAGTCTATTGTTGGTACTGGAAAGTTGGTGACTGTAGGGTATTTGGGGTCCATTACGGTGCTTTTTTCCTCTTCGACCTAATCCGGTATGGGAAATGGTTGCACCCTTCTTATGAAGTACGCAGTCATCCGCATGTAGTGCCTTGCATGTAGTTCTTTGTCATCCTGACAATCTCCCCAAAAGTCCTCAATGTGGTGCAGATGAGTGAACCCCGTCCCCAGTGCTTTCCTTATATGCCCATATGGGTCCATTCGCGGGTGAGCAATGTGTAGGTGAAAATGATAATTGTTCAATTCTTTCTCAGAATTCCCAGTGCACTGGGAAGTTTGTAATTTATACATTCCTTGGCCAAAAGTTAAGGGATAGGAGACCCCTGCCAAGTGTTTTCTATGGACTGTATGTGTTGGAGCTGCTAGGAAAGTTCCAATAGGATGATTCGGTCATTGGGGTATCGAGGCAACTTATTTGGCCTTTCTATGAAGCCATGGGCACGAATGTATGTGAAATTTGGGTACTGAATGAAAAGGAAGGAGTATTGCTTCAGGAACGCCCGAGCATTGTGAGAGACCCTTCTCTCGAAATCTCTTGCAATCACTCTGATGATATGGCCAATGAAGGTGTCATTTACCCTGCAATACTCCTTCTTGAAATTCCAGTACTAGAGCCAGGGGTACCTGTCATAGACGTTCAATTTTTAACCCTGCTCCTCATCGGGTGCCACAAATAACCCATTGTACCATCTCTAGTCTGCCAAGGAGTAGACTAGATAGGAGGTCATATAGAACTTGGAGCTTTTCTTCACATTCATGAACTACTCATGGAAGCAGTCGTTTATTATGCCTCCCTAGTAGAACGAGGATTTTGTTGTGACATCCTCATTCCCGCAGAGGATTTGTTCAACGAAGTACACCATCCACTCCTAGAACAAGGCAACAGTAGGGAGACCCATCACCCTACTTAGCATAGTGACTAAGTCATGGTAATCTTCATGGAAATCACTGCGGAAGAGTTCCTCAGGAACCTTCGTAGCGCTGCCCTGTTTCTCTTTGAGCTAGTGCTGATTTATCAACTTCTTGTAACCAGTCAGGTTGTCATCCCATGCTGCTTTGCATTCCTCTATGGTAGGCGTCTCCATCTCGATGAAGGTGGCAATGTGGAAGGTCCTTGTGATGCCCTCAACTGACATATTCGCTAGAATATTACCATCCTTATTGATGATGGTCCTTGTTTCAGTTTGATAGGCCTGTTAACAGGCCATGACTAGCTTAGGGGCAATGAGAGATGGGGGAATCCCACAAATTTTTCGATTTCGCTTTGCTTGATCAACCTTGGATTCTTGGTTGTCGGGTTGACTCTGACCCTTTGCTTAAATTCATCAATATCGACATGGCTGATATTGGCATCTGTGATTTATTTCCAGTCAGTGACAACCTTCAAGTGCAAAGGCTCACCTTGGAATTGGTACTTCATTTGGTCCTTGTCCTCTTTTCCACGAGGAGTCTTGCCCGATTTCATTACTTTGTCCTTTTCCGTAGCTGCCCTCGAGGGTCCTGCACCTTATTCCATATATCCTATAAGCAAAGGCATAGTCAGTGCAACTGATCATGAAATCTTTGATGTTAGTTGAAATCTCATGGACGAAATCAACTTTGGACAATTTATCATTCATAAAATCATAATTTTACTTCCAGATGTCATTAGTCCTTCAATTGAGGGCTTTCGGACAATCCGAGCCTGGAGGCCCGGACTTCCCAGGCAGGAATGTTGTTTTGAAAGGGAAAACGGGGTAGAGAAATCCAGTAGATTTCTCTTGACCAAATTTTGGTGGTTTGAAAGGCTCGTATCGAAGAGGGCTGAATTTGAGCACGTGGGTTGAGATCAGATTTCAAATTTGAGGTTGTTTGGATCATCTTGAGAGCATCTAAAGGTATAGGGCCGGAAGGCCGTCTAGGGTTGGCTGTTTGAAATGGCCAGAAATAAAGGGAATTCCAAAGATGAAGTTCTGGGGTCCGGGACCCGAGGGGTCCAAGGATGGTCGTGGTTTTTACAGTTTGTAAAGCGCTCGGGCCTAAGGAGGCGGGAAGCCGTCATGCTTTCGCCATTTAGAATGACGATGATTAGATGGAAGTTCGGAGGGGGCGGCCCAGCGAACCGGAATTGGCAACGAGGTTAAGCATTACATTTCCATGTCAAATTCTCATTCAGGGAACAGGAGGTCGGGGTCCGGAGGCCGGAAAGGAGCATGCACTTTTGCCTTTTAGAATGGCGGAGGTGGGACGGAGTCCCGGATGGTGGAGCCCGGTGAGGTCAAGGACATTAAAGTTTGACGATTTGGGACCCTTGGGGCAAAAGGTAGGTCGAGACCCGGGAGGCGGGAGGTCGTCGCAAGTTTTCCATTCAGAACGGCGAAAACTCCACGGAAATCCACATATGGAAGTCTGTGGACTGGGACCCGGGTTCATGACAGGCGACAAATTTGTGACAAGTGCTAAACGACAAATTGCAAGGCGGGACCTGGGGCTCGGGCAGACGGGGTCCTTCCATTGTTCGAGAATGACAAGAGTTTGGCAGAATCCCAGACGCAAAAGTGCGGGGGTGCGGGCCTGAGAAGCCAAAACGGAGGCTAATTTTGAAGTTCAAAATTTGTGATGCTTGGCAGCGAATTGCCGACAGAGGTTTGAGGTGGCAGGCCCAAGAGGGCATCCCTCTGTTCTGAAAAAGATGTTTCCTTTCATAAGTTTTAACAGCGGCGGAAGGGTCTGGGCCCAGAGGGCTTGAATTCTCTGGATGAAGAACAACCACAGCAAATGAAGGTTCAAGATCGACTTTGGTAGTGCTTTTGAGGTTTTTAAAAGATTCTAATACATGGGTTTTGTGTGCGTCATATTTATCTATCTATCCCATGCATTTTAATCCAATTCATTGATTTAGACATTTCAAAATTGCAAAAAAAAACTTCTTGGGAGGGGAAGCGGCAAACCTACCTTGGAAGTCCAATGAGGGAAGCTACTAAATTCACCATGGATCGGCAAATGATGGCAATGGGTGCGAAGGCGGTGATCGACGAAGGCGGTGAACTTCTCTAACAAGCACTCTGGTCTCCCTTTGCAATCTTGACAAGTGAAAATGACAGGTCGGGGTCCAATATTTATACCCCCTGCCATTAATGGCCACATTTAATGTCTGTATGAAGGAAAATTGGGTTGGTGAATTCAAATTCACAGACGACAGCGGGAGGTCCAGGGCTCAAGGGCCGAAAAGACGCGGCCCTGTGGCTACTATAAACTTCGTTTTGCAAACTGACGGCCGAAAGGATCCCGGGGCCTAGAGATCGGAAGGACGTTGATCGATGGTTGTTTCAAAACATTTTTGGAAATTAGCGGTGAAGGGGGACTTGGGGTCTGAAAGGCAGAGTTCGGTTGGTGATTTTCTGTCAGGAACGGCGAATTCTGCACATAGTTCCGAGAGCAGAAGTCTGGATGGTCGGCTTCGGAGGAGGCGAAGGGAGCTAAAAATATTTGCAAGTTTTCAGTGACGACAAAGAGGGAGTTGGGCTCTGGGGTTCGGGAAGGCGGGATCCTTTTTCCATTTCAAACGGTGAACACAAAGGGGAGACTCAGCCAGGGAACAGCGGG
Organism: Sequoia sempervirens; assembly: GCA_007258455.2. Taxonomy (NCBI): domain Eukaryota; kingdom Viridiplantae; phylum Streptophyta; class Pinopsida; order Cupressales; family Cupressaceae; genus Sequoia; species Sequoia sempervirens. The sequence goes on from VDFB02098902.1 coordinate 56,737, forward strand.
TCGGACCCGGTAGGCCCCAAGGCCACCGACAGAGGAAAACTGCTAAGGAGACTTCGCAAGGCACCAGGACTTGACAAAATTGAAGGGGCAAAACATGGTCAACTCAAGATGAGACTTTGGAGGTATGTTGACCACCCAAGACACTAAAATGGGGGCACGCAAAATGAGGCAGCAATAAAAAGGACCTGGCAAGGCGAAAGAAAAAAGAGGGTCCCTGTTCCGAACGAGGCGTGTGTGCTTAGGGCACAACATGTTATTTTATTTATTCTTGTGATGCTTCCTTTTTCTTGGTGGTGTCATTGGGTTTGACGTACTCCGAGAGCTTGATATTTCTTAGCATACGAATTTCCCCTTAAGTGGTGATGCGATGCATTGCATTCCGTAAGTTGTGATTCTCTTATTATTGGACTTGTCCTCTCTTGGAGACATTAGGCATGATGATCCCTAAGAAGAAGACCTTACACGAACTAAGCGAGGTCCCTTTGTTCACAAACCAATACTAGCATTATTGTTCATCAGTGTTTAGCATAATACAACTTGTTAACCTTGTGAAGCTTGAACCCCTAAATTCAAGGCCACCAAGCATAATTCACCTTACTTGCTAGTGGAGCCTTGCTCATGTTCATAGGTGCTTAGCATAACACAAATTGTTAAGCCTTATGAAGCTCAAAACCAAAATGTGTGTGGTTCCTTATTAAAGTTGTTAGGAGGATAGCTTTGATATGGTATGGGAGCCTAATAAGATTCCCTCATTTTCCACCTTCCCTAGGGGCTCACCTAATGGATGGATTGAGGTTCCATTAGCCCAAAGTGAGCACGCGTGTTGTTCACATAGTATACATTGAGTTTTGCTTGTGAACGAGAAGGAGAAAAATTCATGTTCCACATCACATTGGGACAATTGTGACTTGATCCACCCCTTTCCCTGGACAAACAGTCGTTCCACATCGTGTTGGGACAGCGTATATTGATCCTCCTTTTTATTCTCTTAGGATTTGATAGTGTGTGATTGAGTATCTTTGTCATTGTTGCATACATAAGTGTATTGAATATCTACTTTAGTGTGAGTTTGACATGGGGTCATACTCTCACTAAAGTGGGGCTAAATTTAGTGTAGGAAAAAGTATCCCTTTTTCACACTTAATATGGGAATAAATTATTAAATAAAATGACTAAATTATGCCTTAATTTAGTGTTGTAATATGTATTTTACATATTCACATTAAGTTTAGGGCCTTATTAATTAAAATAGACTTAATGGTGCCTTATTTATGGTGTTGTAAGGTGTACCTTTATACTTTCACACTAATCTAGAGGGCTTTACTAATTAATTGAGGTTAATTTTCCTTAATTGGCCCCTTTAATTCAAATCCAAGCCTAATTAATTGCAATTTTTGAAGGGTAAAACCCAACATTCATCAATGCCATAACACTTAACACTGGAGAATGTGTCCTAAGTAAGTGACCTAGGACTCATTTGCCCAAGGGAAAATGGGTCCTCACTTAGACCTAGGACATAAATTTCAAATATGTTTTTGGTGGTATTTCAATGATTTCAAATGTGTATTCACATGTCGGCTTGTGTTATTTAAATTTTGATAATTAATGTTAACATATGTATAAATGTGAGGTCATTTCACTATGTTTCACCTAGAATATTTCAAGCAAGTTAAGAGCATTCAAATGGGAATTCAAGTGAGCATTTCAAAGCATTCAAAAGGCATATTTATTGAAGATTATTGTAGCAATCAAGATCCCATTATCATGTCAAATTTTTCTTGCATCATGCATGCTATTTGAGCTAATATGTTGATGTAGTGATCAAGATCCATTCAAGCATTCAAAGGCATTATTTCAAATCAAGTTTCGTGATCAAGATCCACATCCATTGAAGCCATTTCATGCAAGTTGCAAATATACATTACAAGGTTCAAACAAGGGTTTGGTGATTTATGACATTGCATTTGTTCACTCATCATTCCTTCATGCTATTTCATTTCATTACAAGGTTTAATTACCAAAATGGGGTTTGACCAAGGAAAACCCCCATTCACCTAACAAACAATATTTTTTTCTCTTGATGTGTGTTTGCATATTTTAGGTGGAAGATCTATTGAAGAACAAAAATTGTAAAGTTGTCAAAGTTGTCAAAGTTGTCACTATTCTTGCAATTTCATGAAAATTAACCTAAATTTATTTTGGCTTTCCGACCATGAGATTCGGGAATCTAGGAGTTCAGACACATGAAAACAAAACCTAGAAATAGATTTTTAGGAGCCCTAGCTAGGACCCATTCACCATTGGGTGAATGAGTTCTCAGTGAGCTTTGAAAAATCACTTTTGGTGACTGCTACACATCACTTTCCCATTCTCAAATCTACAATTTGATTGTTGGTTCCATCATAATTGAGCTTAATATTCTAAATGTAGTTTATAGCTTGCATTTTGGGTATGATTTTCTATTTTTAATCTTTATCCCCAAGTGTTTGTCCTAGACCCTTGTCCTTGCAAAAAAGGGAAATTTGTAGATTCATACCTTGATTTGACTCACCTTTTGGTTGATAGTCATCTCATTGTTTGGATCTCATTTCTTGAATGAAATAGTGGAGAATAGGGTTATTTACTATCATTTTGGTGATTTACATGTTTCACTAATAATGGATTCAAGGGTTGTACTATGAGATAATTTCAAGCATAGGTGGAAAATGTTTTGAAATTTTATGACATTTTGAATATGTATAAATTCCCCATTTTGAGATTTGATAATTTAGATAATTTTTTTATTCTAATAAATTGGAGGTAGGACATAGATTGTCACCCAAAATGAAATGGGGGGAGGCATATCAAAGCATTTTAAATGACGATCTCTTTTTTGAAGGTAGAGAACAATATTTTATGTTTTTTTAGAAGAATTGAAACATGACATAATAAAACATAGGTTTCAGAGATAGATATCTTGATGACTACATGGCACCCTACTATTTGTGACCAGTTTTGAAGAGTGGAGGCATTGGGTCATAAATCTATAAAATGACTAATCATTGTAGTTAAATTAGAGAATATTTTAATATTATGATGTCCTTAATTAGGGAATTACAAATGTCCATTGAATGCATACAATGATCTATGATGAAGGTGGTAACTAGGATATTAAAGTGTTATCAAATTTTTTTATTTCATCCTAAAGTCTAGAAAATTTATTGTATTCAATCCATCCCTATAGTGACAAGAGGAAATTACTATTTGAAGGATCAATTATTTCCTCTATTACAAGTTCCATCGCCACATTGTTAGACCTCATTAATACCACTTATATTTTTTTCCTAAAATAGTTATTTCCCTTGTGCCTAGGCATTTTATGACTTCCAAACACTATTTTTTCTTGAATGTTTGTTACATCCTTGTGTTATATAGATCTAGATGATGTTTTAATATGCAATAAAAATTTGACCTTGTGTTATAGGAATTTATATATATATTCACTCTCATATGTGGTTGCTAGCTTTCTACCCTTTTCACTTTCCTACTTACCTATATGCTAGATCTCATTCATGTTCCTTCTCACTTGCCTACTTCCATTGCCATAAATCACAAGTATTAGAATAATTATCATCACAAAAGCTCAAATAATGTACACTACTAAAATATAACATTTTTCTCTATATTTTTAGTGATAGGAGATGATGGATTGAATTAACCTTGTAATTAAAGGTTTGTTGAAAATTAGTTGGTCATTTCTCTAATTTACATGTATTTATCAATTTAATTTTTTGATTAATTGAAGGGTATCACAAAAACTTCCTCCATTTTCTGAATTTGTTTCAGTCTTTTTATGCATTTCTCATACCTAACTATTTATGAGGCTAAGGCTACTTTTGGACCATTAAGCACCTACCTATATTAGTGAGGCTACTTCAAGATCATTAGATATTTATGATATAGGTGAGGCTATTGTAGGGCTATTGATCTATTCTTTATACCAAGTCTATTTTTTGATGTGTTGTATTCGTGAGATTCATTAGGGCCAGTGGACTAGGTGATGCCATGGTAAGGCTAATTTGGGGCCATTACACTTATGTCATGTTGTTGAGGTTGCTTTTAGACAACTAAAATACATACCTCATTATTGAGGATATTTTGGATTCATTAAGGGGTAAAAGCACAAAGTTGTGTCACACTTTCAGCCAAATAAATAGTTCTAAGCAAAACATTTTCAGTGGGAAAAGTTTCGGCCGAAAAGGTTTTGTTTGAAACCATGTGGGGGTGATCCCACAATACTGGTTTACAATTTTTGGCCAAGCTAGACATCGAACTAATTTTTTTAAACAAAATCTTCACTTTCAGACACCTATAGCTACTAAACCATGAGGAATTTGGGTATGTGCAGGATCATGATGGGCCAAAAAGTGGCAATGTGATGGGTATGTGGCTGACAACTTTTTTTTTACCCAAAATTGATGAAACAAAAAGGGTTTTTAAAGGAGATTCTCAGCTTTCCACCAATATAAATTATGCTTTACTTTGAATTCAATAAGTAATTATTATTCATTTTCCATTCAAATTACGACTAAAGTCCTGATTGATAGATTTATTGAAAAACGCCTATAGCTTTCAAACGCTATCACATTTTTTGAATCCAAAACATGTGTCACATTCTATGCTTTGCATATTATAGAAATAAAAAAAACAAAAATTGAATTTCATGAAGTTTTGACCAAGTTAAGGTGGTCATACATACAAGTTTTTTATATTTTTTAAAAGTTGTAATAAAAATTCATAAATAATTATTTACTTAAAAAAAATTATAAAAAAATATGCATCACATCGGGACATGAGCCCTCTAATTATATCTAAAATCTTATAAAAAAATATTATCATTTTATTGTGGTTAGGGTGGTCAGACATACACCTACTTCTTTTTTTTCCCTGAAATTTAAGTACTACTGCATTGAATTTTCAAATTTTCACCAAATACATTTTTTATTTTTTTAAAACAAACCTACTAGTTTAGAAACTACATTAAATTTGCTATAGATTTTATTCTTACATATTTTTTAAATAATAGAGATAACTTATTCAAATTTTTATGTCAAAGTTGCCTAACTCTGATTTTTCTAATTTTTTTGCCACTTAAGGGCCTGTTTTTTCCATGATGATCCTGTACATACCCATTTGACGATGATACAAACTAGTGATTTGTGAATTTTTTTATAAATATTCTAAATATATATTTTTAAAAAATATTGGAATCAAATTGCATTTCTTTTTCCATCTCCATCGAAAAACTAGTTTTTAACAATAAACACCATTTTTAAAAAGTGATGTTCACCGTATACAACATAACTTTTTTTATATGAAAGATAAAATTCTATTTTTTTCAAATTTAGAATTTTAAATATGATATCTAGCACTTTCATTTGGTTTCATAGTGTTTTATTGGATATTTTTTTTCCTAATTAAGTTTTTAAGTTAAACCAATTACAATATAAACATAGGTAGACCGTATAGAACATAATTTTTTTTGTATGTATCGAAATTCAATTTTATTTTTTTTGTTGGATCAAGGACATAAATATCTAGCACAAAGATATTTTTCAGAATTTTTTTTGGTAATCTACTATTTTTCCACATATGCAAAATAGAGAGCTTGATTTTCGGTGAAAAACCTACATTCACAAAAGATTAAAAAATAAATATAATAATCAAATTAAATCTTTAATTAAAATTATAATTTTTAGGAAGCTTATAATAATGACTACATACTTAAAAAAAATACATTTTAAATGAATTCATTTGATCCCCCAAAGGGTAAATCAAAAGTGATTTTTTATCTGTAAAGGAGACTTCATTATAGGTATGGTTTAAAACTAGCGGAGTTCTATCCAAGGGGGTTTGATCTAAAGTGGTTTGATCAAACCCTCTTCAATTCGAATCCTTTAAATGGAACTTTTCAAGACTTAAATCATTATATTTTCTAAAAATATGTGATTTCAGTAAAAATCAGGATGTCCCAAAAAGTGTAAACCACTATTGTGGGATCAGCCATGGCTTATATGTGGCACACAGGGTTTCAGTTGAATATGTTTCGGCTGAATAAAAAAAAAAAAATTCTCTTTGTCACTATGAAATCGACTTATTTTATGTGTGGGGTTTCTATCGAAATGGTTTTGAAAACCTTTCTACCGAAACTGTCTATGTGGCATCTTAGTTGGTAGCCAACTCAACTTTTTTTAGCATTTTCTGAAAATTTCAACTTCAACTAAGTATTTCTTTAGTCATAATGATATTTTTTTATAAAAAAAAACCCTTTTGTAGAGATCAAAGTGGTGAATCCGAATATGTAACTTTTTAAATATTTTGATTAGTTTTAATATATTTTATTTTTAAAATAATGCAATTAGGTTGTTAAAGTTAAAAGAGAGGTTAATTAGAAATTTAAAAAAATAGTAAAACATATTAATTTTTTTTTTAAAATATATGATGCACTAGAGGAATGAGTCCTCTTCAAAAGGGTATATATTTTTATTGAAAATGATTAAAAAAAGGACAATAGTTGACGTCCCATGAAAACTATTGAATTTTGATAAGTTTGACTTTAAAATGTTATTACGAGAAAAATATACATCAAAATTTAATTTTTTTTTCCCATGCACTAGATATTGAAGTTACCTATTTGGAGAAAAAAAAGGGAAAAACGAAGGTTTTTTCAATTTGTTTCTTGACGTCTCGTGAATGTCACTTTTTTTAAAAAATTTCAGCATTCCAAAATATGTTCTTAAATTGATAAAAAAAAATAATGATTTTTTTTTTAAATATAAAAAATTACAAGAATAAACTTCATCAAAAGTTCTACATTTCATTATTTTACATCATTTTTAAATTCAAAACATAAAGACCACTTTTATGTTGTTGAAGTTCTTTTTTTTGTTGTTGTTGGTCAATTCCTTTATAAAGTGTGACACAGGTTTGTGCTTTTACCCTAAGATATTTAAGATTTAGGGTGAGATCAAATATGAGTTCATCATGGTCCCAAATTAGTGAGTGAAATATCCTCATGGGATGAAGATGATGGATAACAAGGTATGATTAGTCATAAATTACATTACTAATTATTGATAGCCCTATGAAAAATTTATCATCAATTAATTTTTTAGCTATTACACCATATCATTTTGGTCATGTCAAACAAGTTTTACTCATGTAAATTTTCTAAGTTGTTAGGTTCTAGCCTAGTTTTAATACTAACAATGTTTATAGATTGATCACATATAAGGAATGGTGAAAAAATAATGAATCAAACTTTTAAATATTGATAACTCCAACATGAAATGGAAGATGTAATGAAGAATAATTGAAACTAGAAATAAAGTTAGAAAATGGATAATGAAACTCCCCTAGAACTCTAGTCAAGTAGTGAAGTGAAGAAGAAAGTGCACCAACAAGTGAAGAGGACAATTATATCATTCAAGCTCAATCACATAAAAAAGGGATATTAGGCTTTTTAGGGATTATTAGTATTAGGGTTAGGAATTAACAATTAACATTTCAATTAGAAAATTCTAGGAGGAAAATGGTGGATAAGTGTTTAGTTAGGGTTTGTTAGGTTTAAAGTAAAAAAATAACAGTTAAAATTTAGATTAAAGAAAATTTCAAGAGGGAAAAAATGGAAAATTGAACTACAGATGTTTGCTCAAACCTCCTCTACTTTGTTTGAAGTTGCCTCCCTCTCCTACATGTTGTGGGATTTTCCTGGTGAACTCTAATGGTAGTGGTTCTCTCTTGGCTCTGTGGTTCTTTATTAATGAATTCTCTACTAACTTTCATTCAAATGAATTAGCAACTATATTTGTCAGTTCATATAACTCTTATAATAATAATACCTTTGAGCGAAGGGAAGATTTTACTATTTTTAAAAATTAATGAGAACCTTCAAACAAAGATAACCTCCGCTTGAAAGTCAATCTTCAATCAACGGTTCTTATGTAAAGACCTTTGAGAAAATGACCTTCATTCAAAGAAATATCTTTGAATGAAGTTAGTTCAAAAAATATTTTCCACTCTCTCCCAAAATTTTCATGTCCCAAGTTTGGGATTAAGTATTGTGGGATTATCCCCATCTTCCTCCCTCCCTCTCTACTTCTCTCTATCTCCTCTCTTTATCTCTCTCTACCTATCTCTCACTCCACCCCTCCCTCACTCCCCCTCTCTCCCTTTAGATATCTCTCTTCACCCTCTCTCTCCTCTTTACCTCTCTTTCATCTTCCCTCTTTACTTCTATCTCGATAGGTGCAAGAAGTTGGGTCCACAAAATGTTCAAAAAGTGGAAGTGTTTTTCCCGATTTTCAAAATTTTTCACAGTTGAAATTAAAATTTGAAGCACTTACATATTGAATCTTTAAAATTTTTAGTAATATGAAATTTATTATTTTGTGTCTAGTTTTCAAATATGTAATTTATTCTAATACCTAGATGATACAAAATATTTTTTAATACACATGTATAAAACCACTTTTTAAAAGTCACTTTCTTAGGACTATACCATGCACGTGTATGGACACCATAATTTGACCTAAATAGAAATTTTTTTCTAATTCCTTTTGGGGAAATATGTGTATTATAATGAAGATTGATAAGGATATTCTTAAATTATATTTTTTTTCTTAACTATTTTTTATTTATTAATTTTTAATTGGCCCTAATTGCTGGTTTTGAAAATCCTTGTGTATAGACACCATAACTTGACCTAAACTTATCATTTTTGAATTTTCATTTTTTATTTGTGTAAAAAATTGTTTATATATTAATGCCATATACTTTTTTTAAGAAAAAAAATTAAAAAGTTAAAAGTTATCAAAAAAATGAAAACATGGGTCAATTTCTTCATAAATTAATTTAAAAATAGAAAAAATAATCCAATCATTAAAATTTAATTATATATTTGAAAACTAGACATTGTCATCTATAATGGGTTTTAATTTCATAAAATATATTTTTTTAAAAACCTCATCAACTATATTGATAAAGTTAGCTTTTTCTCTTAAAATTGCCATGACCTTGTACTTGCAGGTCCAAGGCTAATTGTTGAATTAACATGCCTTCTTTTGAGCCTAAATCCAAATGAAAAACATATATTGTGAGTTTCAATTTTTTGGAATGAAAACCCACTTTAAAATGGGTAGCTATTCTAAAAATTGAATGGGTACCTATTTTAAAGTTGAAAAATGACACTTCCCATGAATGTGGACCCAACTTCTTGCACTTACCCATCTCCACTCACCCTCTCTCTCTACCTACTTCTCTATCTCTCCCTGCCTCCCCCTCTCCCTCTCCCTCTCCCTCTCCCTCTCCCTCTATAGTCACTATCTCTCCTTCCCTCTCTACTTCTCTCTATCTCCCCTTACCCTCTCTCTCTATGCATAGGTTTCTCACTCTATCTCTCCCACCTTACCTCTCTCTCCCCATCCCTCTCTACTTCTCTCTATATCCCCTCACCCTCGCTCTCTCTACCTATCTCTCCCTTTATCCAAATCTCTCTACCTACCTCTCCCTTTATCCCTCCCACCTTACCTCTCATCTCCATATTCATCTTTATCTACCTACCTCTCCATATATACATCCCACCCTACCTCTATATCTATACTTCTCCCCTCCTCTCTCCCTATCTACTTCTCTCTATTTCCCTTTTTTGTCTCTTTCTACCTACCTCTCACTCCATCACTCCCTCATTCCCCCTCTCTCCATTTAGATATCTACCTATATCTCTCTTCTCTCCCTCCTCTCTACCTTTCTCTAACCTTCCCTTTCTACTTCACTCAATCTCCACTCACCATCTCTCTCTCTCTCTCTCTTTGTAGAAAGGTAGTACTGAAGATAGAGGGACGAGGAGAGAATAGATATAAAGATAGAGAGATGTAAAGGGAGGGATAAAGATATAGATTTTGATCGGGAGTTAAGAATAGAGAGGGAGATCTTGAGAGGAAGAGATAGAGAGATAGAGAGATATTGATGGTGAGATAATGTGATAGAGAGAGAAATAGAGATAGAGAGGGAGAGGTAAAGAGGTAGAGAGAAAGACAAAGAGATAGCGAGATAGAGAGGGGGGAGAGTGGGGGATAGATAGAGATGGGGTAGATAGAGATATAGAGGTAAAGAAAGGGAGAGAGATAGGTAGAGAGATATAAAGAGAAGAAGAGGACAGATAGATCAATATATAGAGGGAGATATAGAGAGATGGGGAGGGATATGGAGAGAGATAGAGAGGGATAGGGAGAGAGATAGATATGGATAGGGAGATAGAGGTAGAGAAAGATATTGATAAAAAGGGATAGAGAGAGAGGTAGAGATAATGAGATACAAATAGAGATAAAGAGAGATATTGGGAGATATAGATAGAGGGGGAAAGTGTGAGAGAAAGGAGGTGATAGAGACAAGTAATAGAGAGAGTTATAGAGAGATAGGGAGAGAGAGAGGGGGTGGAGAAAGAGAGATAGAGATAGGGAGGAAGAAATAGGGAATGTGTGTGTGTATATGAATGAGAGAGATATGGAGATAACTTGATAGAGAGGAAGATTATATAAATAGATAGAGTGAAGGAGACAAATAGAGAGGAGAGATAAGTCTAGAGATATATAGAAAGATGGAGTGATATAGATAAATGGAGAGAGGGAGAGATAGAGATAGAAATAGGGGGGTATATGTAGAGATATATATAACTGGGGAAAGATAGAGGGGAAGAGAAAGGGAGAGAGAGCTAGATAGAGAGGGAGAGAGGAGAGAGATATAGATAGAGGTAGAGTAAGGGAAAGGGAGAGAGAAGTAGAGGGGAAGAGAGGGATAGATAGTTAAAAATATAGAGGGAAAGAGAGACATGTTCTCATAGTTGAACTTGGGAAAAGGTGTGTATAGGATCAAAGACAACAAGGAGGCCTTCTATGATGATTTATGCAAATTTTTATCACCCTTATTAAAAAGAATCTAAATATTTCATTATTTATTGTACTTCTTTAATGTTTCAAGTCTTTTGGGATGATTATTGCAAAAAAAAATTTAAAAGACTTTGTATGCAAGAGTTATGAGTATTTAAAATTTTAAAAATAAAGGAGGAAATTCATCAAATGATTATATAATTATTTTTCGGTGCATAATCTATTAAAATTATCTTATCCATTGTGTAGATCTCTATATTACCTTTCCAATGTCTATAAAAAATTAAAGTTTTGATAAGTGATGCAAAAGTTATGCCTATTTTACTGAATTGTTCTTTTTTTGGCTTTTCAAAACAAATATCCATTTTTCTTTTAAAAAATGTATATCCATTTTGAAAATATAAAATTGATGAAAATACTTTTAGGAAATGGATATTCATTTTTCTTTTCAAAACATATATCCATTTTGCTTTTCAAAATAGATATACATTTTGAAAATATAAAATTGATGAAAATACTTGTAGGAAACGAATATCCATTTTTCTTTTCAAAACAAATATCCATTTTTCTTTTCAAAATTGATATCCATTTTTCTTTTCAAAATTGATATCCATTTTTCTTTTAAAAATGGATATTTGTTTTGCTTGCAAAATGGATATCCTTTTTGAAAACATAAAATTGACAAAAATACTTGTGTAAAATAGATATCCATTATTAATGGATATCCATTTTGATTTGGTATTAGCAAACCAAAATCAAATTTTATCCAACCCATATAAAAAGTCAAATTTGTATTTCACAATTATGGCTAAGTAAAAATGCTTTTTTCCTATTGCCACTTTTTAGCCAACCATGATCCCACACACACCCACTTTTCTATTACTATCTCAAATGAGGAGGGTTCTAGAGATGTGTATAAGGAGAAATCGGTGGAAGAAGGTCTGCAAGATTGGCTAAGGCTATTGGAGGAGCAAAAATTCTCTGAGATAATAAGAAGAAAAATGTTGAGTTGGATTCTAGGGAGGATGTTAATGAAGAAGATACAAAGGAATCTCTTTCTCTATCTAACCATGAGCCCTATTGGAACTTTGAGAAGACTGATGCCTTTTCCCTTAGGATAATTTTGAAGATTCTCTTTCCCTCTCCCCTAAGAATGTCCTTGATGAAAATTCCTCTAGTGATGTATAGATGTCTGTCATTGGTAGTGAGGATATTATTGTTGAAAACAACTAGGGAGGATAATCATAAACATGAGAAGAAAAATCTGAAAGAGGATCCCGTAGATACTTATTATACTAAGATAGAAGACATTATTAACATAGTTAGTAACATTGGGATGGATTAGAAAGATCAAGGAGAATGCAGAATTTGTGAGAAAAAGTGGGAGAACATGTACATTACATTGAATTTAAATCAAAACATGATGATTAAAATGGAGAAGTATTTTTAATGAACTTGCTAAAATTCCTAATGGAATTAGGAAGAATTTTCTTATTAGGATTGTTATTGGTTAGTCAAGGCTCAAGAAGAAGCAAAGGAAATTAATTTTGAAGGAAGATAAGTAGGAAATCAAACAAAAGCATAAAAATAGAGAGAGATCATTGGATGTTTCTTTCTTGGAGGAGACCATGAGCTCCTTTTCAAACAATTGGAATTCTATTTGCTAATTTGTCTTTTGTTGTGTTCTATTTTGTCTAAATGTTTATTGTTTGTTTGTTGTCTCTTTAGTTCGGTCTAGCCTAGAGGCCAACTTTTGTTGTAGCTATTTTTATTTCTCTATTGTGTTTATGGTGAAATTTATGTGATGGGTTCAATGCCTTTCCATGCTTATTTAATAAAAAATATCAAAGTAGTTATTTTGGTAAGAATAAACAAACATGTATATCAAATTGATAAACAATTCATTTAAATCAGTAACATCATAATATGAAACATGGAATCTCATTAATTATTTTGACACTATTAAATTTACATTCACATGAGTGTATGAAAGAACAATCATCAAAATTTAACCATTTATATTCAAAATATTTAGAAATAAATAATTTTCTTTCATAGCATCATCTAATTACACTACAATTTAAATATTTGAAATAATTCTTCAATAATTTACACAAAAATGGGGTATAACAAAGGGTGTTCGCTCAAAGCCTCAAATTTATAGGAGGCATTAACAATCTCCATTCTAGTAGGGAGAGATTGATAAACATTCTTTTGCATTATAAGATTTGATGGATGAAAATGAGAAGGACAAGCCCATAGTAGTTGTATTGGGACCTACAACTACATATTGAGAGTATTAGTAGACCACATGCCCTCACCCAAGTTGTATTTATTGGATGTAGGGGTGGAGAGATCAATCACATATGAGGTATATGTAGTAGTAGGTGGCAAGGAGGTAGTGGAGGAGAGGTTCCTTTGGATATTGCCCCACTAAAATAGATTGGTAGAGATGAAAGGGATGATCCATGTATGTGAGAAATAATTACTTAACATTGCATTGGTTCATGTGTGTATGATATTAAGATATCACATGATAAGGATCTAACCAATTGTGGATGAGTAGTCTTGATTTCCTTGACAATGAATTATTTGACTTATGAAATTCTTGCAATTTCTATAAATAGGGTTGCTCGTGATCACGCACATGTCAGACACATTAGACAAAGACATATACACCTATAAGAGAGCAAATGAGGCTTAATATTTAAATAAAGATGCTATCTAAGTGAAGTGAGATAGATTAGATATTGAGTGAGTGCAAGTAGAGGTGCAAGCAATGATGTCTTATCCAAGATGAGATGCAACCACTATAATTGTTTTGCAATAGGTAGTAGAGTCATAGGATTTTAATAATGAAACTGAAAATAAATTTAAAAGAATAAAAATACAAGAAATATAGTTTATCTTTTAAAAAAATAAGATAAACCTTTCTAGAAGAATTCAAACTATGACTGTCATATTAAAGTGAGAAGAGGACCCACCAAACAAGAAGGGTACCAGCCATTTTACTTTTAGTCCCCAACCAACAGAAAGGCCGTGTTCAAGAAAGAAAACTCCACACCTGTAACTCAATGGGAATACGCAATAGAAGTACAAAATCATTCAGATTACCGAATTCATCGGCTGCTTAAGCAAAACGCAGCCTAATTATTCGAAACGTGCGGCATTGTTGGTCAAATATTGGTTAGAATGGATTGCCGAAACTACCAAACCTAAAAGCATACGGGAACATTACCACTTCTGACAGGTACTCTGTTTACACTGCAAACGAGTAGAGCTCTTGTAGAAGTTTATAAACAACGTCAACTCTCTTCCTCACAACAACTTTCTCTTTCTGTCTTTGCCAGCAGATCTCCAAGCGTTATAATTGGCCAAGGTCTATCATATTTTGTCATTGGTTTTGCAACAGGTTAAAGAGATGGATCGTCATGAAAGTGCAATCGAGCAGATCTTCTCTCATTTGGTGGGCAATTTGTGTGCTCGTAATCGCTGTGGATGTGGCAAAAGAATACTGTCTTCCCTCTTCACAAGAGCTTGGAAGCGCTGTTCATGGTGGCGATACAATTCTTCTGCTCTGCGAAGTGGGTATGTTCCAGTGCGCGTGGGTGTGGAGCAGATCAGATTTATGATACCTATTTCTTACTTAAATCATCCTCTCTTTGCCGATCTTCTGGTGGATGCGGAGGAGGTTTTTGGGTTTGAACAGAGGGGAAGTTTGAGAATACCTTGTACTCTTCAAAGTTTTGTTTTCACTATGAGAGCAATCATGGGGAGTTGCAGGCAGATTTGCCAAGTTGGGTCTTCATATCATGACCTTATAACCCTTGGAAAGTTTGATTTGGGAAGATAAATTAAAAGATCTGGATGCTTTTAACACTTTACTGATTGTTTTTCAAGCTATTATTTTTCAAGTTGGGTCTTCATATCATGACCTTATAACCCTTGGAAAGTTTGATGTGGGAAGATAAATTAAAAGATCTGGATGCTTTTAACACTTTACCGATTGTTTTTCAAGCTGTGGAATGTAAATTATATGGAAAATGATATGAGGTGTTAGGAGATTATTAGAGTTGTCTTATTGGAAGCAGGTGGTTTTAGAGATAAATTTTACTTTCCCCTTTCAAAATTAGTATTCACTATTTGCATGAATCTTACTATATCTAGTTGAAATTGGGTTAGTTTGTTTTGTAAATTTCTTTCTATTTCTGTTTTAAAGATAATAATGTTAACTTTTAAATCTACCATTAAATATAAGTAGTAGTGGATTAACCATCACTTATGAATATAGTTGTGATAGAATAGCAATTTGTCATAACTCATATGCCTTGGGTATCAACAGCCTCTGCAAACTTTCCACACATTTGTCTGCAACATCATGACATGGTACTCTGCATGAATGAGTTTTTCTTTTTTTCTATTTTAAACATCTTCCTACCTTTTATTTGATAACAATGGTGGATTTAGAATCAACATGACTACTGTGCCCATTAAGTATATAATCTACTTTACTTCTTCTGGATGCTTTTAATCTACACCCTTATGCAGATGACTGTTTGCAGGAAGCCCCTTCAAAGAAACAAATTCTCACAGATAGTATTAGTTTCAGCTGAATTCTTGTAGTTGCCTCGACTACACAATAATTTTTTACTTTTTACTTTTTAATTTTTATGACGAGCATCTCCTATGCATCAGCAGATTTAGCTGTAGTCATATTTCTTCTCACATTGGCCACACTCAAATTCCAATCATGCTCAATGGCTATATCCACAACTTATTTTACTAAGATAACCAAAGGTATGCAAAACAAAAGGCATTTAAACTGTAAATAGCATCCATATAAAATG
Organism: Sequoia sempervirens; assembly: GCA_007258455.2. Lineage (NCBI taxonomy): Eukaryota > Viridiplantae > Streptophyta > Pinopsida > Cupressales > Cupressaceae > Sequoia > Sequoia sempervirens. Next base: position 72,509 of record VDFB02098902.1, read on the forward strand.
CTTATTCCTCCAAAAACCAATTCCTCTCAGCTTGATAGAATCAGGATTATACACATCAAAATCATAATGTCTAAAACTTACTACTACACCTATTATAGAATCCTTATATCAAAATACAAATTTTAAAATTATAGTTGTACTTATCATTCTCTTGAATCTATTTTTTTTTTTTAAATATTCGTTAAACTATTTTTTAATTTGATTTTTCTAAGGAATGATTTTTTATTTTTATTTATCTGAAAATGCAATAATTTTTGTAATAGAATTGAAAGATTAACAAATGTGAAAAATAAAAAATAAAAAATATTTTTAGATGATGTCACTCTAACAACAAATGATGTCATCTTTTAATTTATTTTTGTTAGTTTCTTATTTTTATAATTTCATTCTTACTGTTTTTTTTTAAATATTCGTTAAACTATTTTTTAATTTGATTTTTCTTAGGAATGAATTTTATTTTCTTTAAAGAAAATGTAATAATTTTTGTAATAGAATTGAAAGATTAACAAATGTGAAAAATTAAAAATTAAAATTTATTTTAGATGATGTCACTCTAACAACAAATGATGTCATATTTTAATTATTTTTTGTTAGTTTCTTATTTTTATAATTTCATTCTTAGAGGGCTTATTTTATATGTATATTTCTTCTAATGATACTTAGAGAACCAATCCTAATAGGAGGTTATATGGAAGAAAGAACTTATGTCAATCAACCATGCAACTTCTAATACATATGTTAACAAAGCTACAAGAAGTGCATCTACATCATCTTGAAAGGACTTTTCAAACTCATCATCTAAATCATTTTTTTCATCTTCTTCTCTTTATAGTAGTTGAAAGGTTGAAATTTTTCGTTCTATGCTTGGGAGATAGAATAACAATCTTGTCACTCTCATTCAAGGAAAACCCTAGAGATCTCAACCTAAGGTATGTGAAGGAGAAAGAGATCTTGCAATAGGGCTGTCCTAGGATCTGATTATAAACTAAAGATGGGTTCACCACCAAGCTAGGGCTTGGAAATACTAATGAAATGCAAAATCTAATGATTAACCCTAATACGATGCAATACTTCACTAAGTGACCTCAAAACACATGCAAATCAGAACAAAGAGCTACAAGATCAAAGGTGTGCACCTAAGAACCTGTAGAGACCTAAAATGAGCTCTGAAACACTAAAAATTCTAGAATTAAGGCACACTAGGACTCATATGCCACTCCGGGTGTATCAATCCCAGACTAGGGTTTCTGGTGTGGAACAGGTTTCTAGTAGTGTAGATTCAGGATCTACAAAAATCTAAAAAAAATTCCTCTAGTGGGAGTCATACACCACTTCTGGTGTATCAGTCCCATTTCACTTTTTTAGGAATTCGAAGTTCATATATGTTCTCCAACATCCACTCTTTCCTTTCAAACTAATTTTCGGATCTGAACCTATAAAAAGACCTGCAAAATAGAATATAGAATTGATTTGCTTATAAGGGGTTTGCCTCAGTCAAACCCCTAGTTTGGTAATTAAACCTTGATAGAAACAATGAATCTTGAGTGCAAATGTGAACATAAACCCTAACCTTAAGTGCGTCTAAGATTAGTAAATCTGAAATGTAATGCAACCCTATTCTATTGTGCTAGAATGAGATGCAAGAATGAATCATAGACATGAAGGACTCACTTTGAGAGATCCCTAATCACCTAAATGAGCTCTAATGATGTATATACCTTCCTTATGCTGAATGTAGAATGATAATGGAGGATGGAGTCACTTAGGAAACAAGTTGTTAGGCTTGGCTTGATGGCTAGTTGCATCTCTCCAACCTAGAATCCATCATGAATCACCATAGGTAACCATAATCAACCCTTGACAATGCTAGATCTTGAATGGAAGTGAGCTTGAAGACCTACAAACACAATAATGTTGCTCCAAAGCTTCAACTTTGTTGATTACTTGTTCTTGAATGCTTTGAATGCTTGGATCTTGAAATTTCTCTTCTAAAATTCTTGCTTAGATGAAAATTGACTTAGAAGCTTGTTTATATAGGAATTACACCTAATTTACCGTTATTTAGATCTCAAAAGCCGACATCAACCAAAAATTTGAATTAAAAAGTTGAATTTCTTGCTCAAACCATAAAAAGGCCCCAAATGGGACTCATATGCCACTTGTGGCCTATGGGTGCCACCTAGGGGAACTCATATGTCCAAGGTGGTGTATGAGTCCCACCCTAGATTTTTGGGGTGGGTTGTTAAGAATTTTAGTGTTTTTGATGATTTTGTCGGGTTTATAGTTGAAATAAGCCTTGAGATCCAAAATAAAGGGTCTTAAGGGCCTATTAATGATGATATAAAGGGGTATTTAATGCAAGGGTGCTAAAATAGGTCCAAATTAAGTGTGAAATTGTACTATTTTCAAGAGCATACAATTTTCTACACTACAATAGTATTTGGGCTTATCATAGTTCCACACTTGGTCTTAGACTCTATAGGGTATTTATATCTAAATCTATCTCTTTTATTGACCTTCTTTCCTTTATCTTCTAGCATTCACAAATAATCGGGCCTCTATAGTTTATTTAAAATATTTTCCCTACATCTTCTCTAAAATTAATGATTCCACTACCCTATCTATCTTAAGCTCTTGATGACCATCACAAGGTGATCCCACAAGCCTATAAATGAACAATGAAGTGTGATACAATGATCCTGCTCATTTATCTTCACTCTAAGAGTGCAACTAGGTCATGATTATATTGACCACGTTAATGTGTTAGGCTACAAAACCACCATTCTCCATCCTAAGGATATACATTTTTGTTATAGGAAAGGTTTATTCATAAAATATTGAACCTAACAAATTTCTCCCAACTGTTTCCAAATATCTTGTGTCATGGCTTCTTCATGTACATTGAACCTAAATCTACATAGCAAAGTCTAATGAGACCCTTCACTTGCTTTCCAATAAATCTCAATAAGATTGAGACATTGTAGCAATTTTGGATCTAGATACAATTTCTCATAGATATTTATCTATGAGCATATCCTCCATCTTGAGGTTATGTAGCTCAAAGTCAATGATCATAAATCTCTCCATTTATATCCTTCATGTGTTTTCGATATTTTTGTTGTAACAAGATTTTTAGATTCTATACAAGCTCCCACTCAATTTAGGATCAATATAAAAGGCTTTGTTCCTAACATCTAGAATGTAAGGTGTTTAGGATTTCATACCAAATTAAAGTAAGCAATGGTGTGAAATATTCTTCCTACACCAAAATTTTAGGGGAGGTAAACAAATAATCTTTACATATAAATAAAAGAATATACAAATAAAATTATACCATAACAAGATGATTCACATGGGGAAAATTATTTTGGAACCATACTCCAAGGAAAAACTAAATATATTGTTAAAAAATTATGAGGTTACAATACAAGTCCTAGACTACACATTTACAAGAGCATCACCAACGTTAAGATTTTGGAGCAATTTTGATAGTATAACAGAATTGACAAATCAATCATACACATACATGGCTCAAATTTAATCACCAAATTTAAAGGAGATTGAATACAAAAATCATAAGCAATAATTATGAAGGGAATACTAAAATTCTTCAAACTAAAAACTATTAAATGAATTCTTAATTTATGTGTTTCTAATCATTTATTACCTAATTTTTAAATCTTTACAATATCTATGAACTTACCACTAGATAGTTAGCAAAAACACTTGATAGCTAGCACAAATTCAAAAACAATATATAAAATTAATTGAAATGTTTTTAAACTTATCTTACAATAATTAAAAAAATATGCTACTAGAAACATGTACAATTAATTCACACTCGTCAAATTAA
>VDFB02098903.1:11214-25885 GCA_007258455.2 Sequoia sempervirens
GATTAGTGTAGGAAGTTGTTTCTACTCACTCGACTTCCTTTTAGTTGGTATCAAAGCCCGACCAGCCTTGGTTCCTTTGTTGGGTAGAAGGGTTTTTTGAGCTAATCTTTGTTTCAATGGGAGTTTTGTAGAAGAGTGTCTTTTGTAACCTTGTTGGGAAGAGATGGCAAGCACATCTAGGAGATTGAGATGGAAAAATTTAACGGTGGTAATTTTGAGTTATGGAAGCTCAAACTAGAAGACATGTTAGTAGACTGAGACTTATGGCTTGCAATTTCTAGAACAAAACCTTTAGGCATGAAACAAGAGGATTAAGATATCATGGATAGGAAAGACAAGGGTCTTATTAGAATATGTTTGGTTGATTCCATCCTCCTAAATTTCCATGAAGATAAAACTTTTGCTTCTCTATGGAAGAAGCTTGGTGATGTCTATCAAGCTAAATCTCTAGTAAAGAAGCTTTTACTGAGAAAGAAGATGTATTCTCTAAAAATGGAAGAAGGAAGATCCATTGCAAATCACCTAAACTCTTTTAACAAGTTGGTTGCACAACTGGGTTCTGTTGGAGACAAAATAAATGCACAAGACTTTTTTGTTTGTTGCCAGACTCTTGGGATCACCTGGTAATGGATATTGGAATCACTACTTCCACCTTCAAGATGAATGAGGGTTTTGCCTCAATACTATCTAAGGAGATGTAAAGGAAGTCTTTTGAGATGACCAAAAGAGAGAAGCAAAAAGAAAGACAAGAAATCTAAGTCAAAGTCTCTTAGGAGATCAAAGTCTCCTAGTAAGAAGTACAAGGTAAAATGTTGGAATTATGGTGAAACTAGTCACATTCAGAAAGATTGCAAGAAGGAGGAGAAGAAGAAAAACAAATCTTTCTCTGATTTTGAATCTGAGAAATCATCCCACGATGATGGAGAAGCTTTTATTGCAGCCTTGGCAGCCCATGCATAGGATGATGTGTGGTTGATAGATTTAAGTGCATCTTTTCACATAACTTCTCATAGAGATTGGTTCTCAAAGTATGAGGAGTTAAATGGTGGAGAGGTGTACCACTGCATGTTATTTGATCAATAGATCTTCTACATCAATGCTTGTTGCAAAGACACCCATGGAGGCGTGGTCTGGTAAAAACTAAAAAGCCTTTGATGAGACATCTCAAATTATTTGGTTGTGAAGCTTACGATCATGTTCCGATTGAGAAGAGGTCTAAGTTGGAGAACAAGGTTGTTAAGTGTATCTTTATTAGCTATGGTGTCAGTGTGAAAGGGTACAAGCTTTGGGATCCAGAAGCACAGAAGGTTATCTACAACAAAAGTGTGATCTTCAGAGAGATGAAACCTCCCTCTGTTGAGCTACAACCAGAGAAAGAGGAGAAATAGAAGAAGGAGGTGGTTTAGATTCCACATACTCCAAAGAAAGAAGAACCAAGTGCTCCTATTGGGCCTGATGATGAGGAGAGCTCAAGTAGCTTTGAAAGTTCTGAAGAAGAAGGATAACCTCAACCTCAACCTTTGAGGAGGTCTACATAATTTAGGCTGCAACTAGAAAGGTTTGGGTATTCATTACTAGATTCTAGTTGCATATTTACCTTGACTACTAATACTGATGAGCCTAAGACAGTTAGAGAGGCAATAGGTATGAGAGATTCAGATTCCTGGATGCAATCCATGGACGAAGAGATGGCTTCTTTAAAGAAAAACAAGACATGGGATGCGGTACCTTTTCCTACTGGATGTAAACCTATTGGTTGTAAATGGGTTTTCAAGAAAAAGTGTGGTCATGATGGCAGTGTTGAGAAGTATAAGGCATGGTTCATCGCTAAAGGGTATTCCCAAGTGGAGGTAATTGATTATAGGGAGATATTCTCTCCTGTAGCGAAGCTCACATCTATCTAGATTTTGTTGTCACTTGTAGCTACATATGACTTAGAAGTGGAACAAATGGATGTGAAGAAAACGTTCCTTCATGGTGATTTGGAGGAAGAGATTTACATGTCACAACCAGAGCATTTCATTGAAAAAGGTAGAAAAAAATTGGTTTGCAAACTGAAGAAGTCTCTTTATGGTTTGAAATAGACTCCTAGAATGTGGTATCATAAGTTTGATACTTATGAGTTGTCATTGGGATTTTAGAGATCTAAATCTAACCATTGTGTGTACTTTAAAACTGATAATGGTCACATTCTCATTATTGTTCTATACGTAGATGATATGTTTTTTACTAGGAATGGTAAAAGTATGGTTTCAGATTTGAAGTTTCAGATGTTAGCATAGTTTGAGATGAAAGACCTAGGTGCAACTAGGTACATTTAGGGAATGGAAATCATGAGAGACAAAGCTAACATAAATCTTTGGTTAAGCTAGACCAAGTATGAGAACTTGGTATTGGAGAGATTCAACATGGTAGGTTGTAGACAGTTAGTTGCTCCTATGATGCAAGGGAAAAAACTTTTTGTGAATGATTGTCCAAAGTCTCCTACTAAGATGGAGGACATGACTACAGTACCATATGCAAGTGTAGTTCGCAGTCAAATGTATGCAATGGTGTGTACAAGACCAAACATTGCCCAAGCAGTGGGATTCTTTAGCCATTTTATGGCTAATCCTAGACGAGTACAGTGGGATGTTGTTAAGAGAGTGTTCAAATATTTATAGGGTACTTTCAAGTATGCCTTATTTTTTCATGGTTATCCTACTAGACCTCAACATTTTGTGAGCATTCAAGGATATGTGTATTTAGATTGGGCAGGTGACATTGATAGTAGAAGATCCACTAGTGGTTATGTATTTATGATGTTTGGTGGTGCTATCAGTTGGATGAGTAAGCAGTAGTTTGTAGTCGTAATGTCCACAATAGAGGAAGAGTATATGGAAGCCACTCATGTGTGTAAGGAATCCATTTGGATTAATATATTGTGTTATGATATTGGTTTAGATGTAGGAAATATTATTGTTTGTTGTGACAGTCAAAGTGCAATTTTCTTAGCAAAGAATCCTACCTTCCATGCCAGAACAAAGCACATTGATGTTCATCATTTTTTTCATGATATGGTAGAAGATGGAAAGGTTAACCTAGAGAAGGTTGACACTTTGGTGAATGTTGCAAATGCACTAACAAAACCAGTGAGCATAGAGAAGTTCAAATGGTGTTCTAATTCCATGGGCCTTGGCGCCCTAAGCAGATGATTTTGTATGACTCTTGGTAGGTCTTCGAAAAGTGGGAGAATGTTGGGATTAAGGTGTCTCAACCTTAGAGTCCTAACATTGATTATTTGTATTATTTAAATGCCTATGGTTTCATGTCACTACTTGGGACCCACCTGTTGGGTGACATCCCTGTTGGAGGTGATCGGATGACACATAATCATCCCAATTGGACATATAGGCATCCCACTTTGGAATCTATGACACATGATAGGTTCTATGACACATCATAAGGCATCTTTGAATGCATGGGTTAAATTTGGTGCCCATGTTGGGTTAGGACAAGATAAGAGAATTAGCTATTTTTAGTCAATTATGACAGATTCTCTTACAATTGTAAGTGTTGTTGGCTATGATAGATTCTATGACAGTTGTAAGTTGTATAAGGCATTTTTCATAGCCTATTTTTAGCATATTCCAGGTGCCCAAGCTTAGAAGAATAATATTTTCATGTTAGACACTTGTCAGGGGTGTAAGGGAATATGTCACATGTGTCCAAATGCATGTCTAAGGCGTTGGAAATTGTGCCATGTGGATTTGGATGCCCCTCACCTTCTAGATGCTTCCTGAAGCTTGTATCACTCTATTTATTGAGTTCCTTGAGTTGTATAATGCATAGTTTGTTTACAGGTAACAAAGTGTTGCCAATATTACTCCAGAATAGGTGTTCGTGTTGAAGCACTTGTTGAACAAGCTTTGTACTTCGTGATATGTTGTAACTCCTATTTGATATAATAGAGAAGTACTATGCTTTTGGAGGGTTGGGTTTTTTACCTGAAAGAGTTTTCCCCACGGTATATTTGGTGTAACTATTTTCATGCATTTTTGCTATTCTATTTCCATTATTCTCTATGTGCTTCTCTAGTTGCAACTGTTAAAGGTGTTATAAGAAATTTTTGTAACTCTCCCCTACTTAGATTAGTGTAGGAAGATATTTCCAATCACCCAACTTCCTTTCATAATTTTACTTTGCAAACAGTAAAATGCTAATTTATCTCAAATAGTGAAAAATGGTCATGAATGGACTATAAAATTAAGAGAATATATTCTTAAGAATTATACACAAAATTTATAGAGATATAGGGAAACCACATAGAGCACAAAATTTATAAATTTTCATAAATTTAAATATAGTAACTAGTATTCTCAATCAAGTCAAGGTGCATAGAAAACAATACTTTTGGCATTGTTTTAACTTGGGGGTAGACACTTTTAATATGGAGAAAAATAACAGTTTAATTGAGAAATTTGAAGGCACAAACTTTCACATATGGAAAGTCATGTTACAATTGATCCTTATTGAAAATGATCTATTGGATATGGTAAGTGGAGCTACCAGAAGGGAAATTGATGTTGATAGAATTAAAAAATAGACTTCAAAGGATCAAAGAGAAATATATTTGATCAATCTTAAAATGTTAGATGCATACCTCCACCATATTGAATTATTAATGATCTCAAAGAAAGTATGGGATGATCTAAATGCTTTGTTTGAATCACAAGCATCAAGTGCAAAAATGAGACTAAAATAAAAAATTATTTGGGCTAAAAATGATGGAAGACAACAATATTGTTTAACAAATCGGTAAGTTTTGTTCGTTGATGAATCAAATAGTTATGATAAAAGCCAAGATAGATGATCATGCCAAAAATATTTTGTTGAAGAGCATGCATCCTCATTGTGGTAATATTATGTTCACATTGAACAAAGTATATGCTACCTTACAAGACATAATATCTAATTTGATTGATGAGGGAGCTAAAAAAATGACTCGACTATAGAGGAAATTGTTATGCTTAGGTGTTGCCACAATAATGGGTTACACTTTTTGGGACATCCTATTTTTTCCTGAAATCACATATTTTTAAAAGATACAATGATTTATGACTTTAAAGGTTCCATTTAAATTATTTTAATTAAAGAGGGATTGATCAAATCCCCTTAGATCAAACCTCCTTCGATAGAACCTTGTTAGATTTAAACCATACCTATAATTGAGTCTCCTCTACACCTATCAAGATGTTGATAAAAGACCACTTTTGATTTACCTTTTGGGTGATCAAATGAATTCATTTAAAATTTATGTTTTGTAAGCCTGCAACCCTTATTATAAGATTCCCAAAAGGTATAATTTTAAATATGTTTAATTTGATTATTATATTTATTTTTTATTTCTTATGAATGTAGGATTTTCAATGAACATCAAGTTCTTTATTTCACACATACAAAAAAGTAGAAAAATAGAAAAAATTTCTAAAAATCCATGTGCACTAGGTATTAATGCCCTTATTCCAACAAAAAGAATAAGTTAATTCAAATGAATACAAAAAAATTTATGTGGGCGAGTACACCTCTTTCCAAATTATAATTATTTGACTTGGAAAATTAATTAAAAAAAATATATGTAACAAAAAATTATGAAAAAATATCCATTCCCTAGATATTGGTGTGAAAATTTTGTATTTTAAAAATTAGAATTGCATCCTATCTAAAAAAAAGTTATGTGGCCGAAGTAAACATCACTTTTAAAAAATGTTGATTAGTAGAAAAAATAAGTTATTAAAAATTACATAAAATGATTCACAATTTATTTTTTAATTTTTTTAAAAAAATATAATTAAAATCTACACAAAATATCTAACAAATGACTAGTTTGATTCATCTTCAAAACCTTAATGGTTTAGCTGCTATAGGTGTAAGAAAGTGAATGTCTAGTGAAAAATCATGATTTTAATGTCAAGTTTGGCCAAAAATTGTAACCCATTATTGTGGGATCACCCAGCTTGTAAAAAAAACCTAACCATTCCTCTAAATTCAATTCTTCTATTTCAAAGGGAAATCATTTTTTCAAAGATAGAATTTTGTGCTACTATTGCAAGAAAAAGAAACACATTATTATGAACTATATTCAATGTTCCAAAGATCCCCTTGCCAACAAGCTAAATATAGATAAAACATTGATTGTAGACAATAATGAAGAATCTTTTTGAAATAGCTAACGAAGAATCTCCACATAAGAATAGTCATGGGGGATACTTTTTTTAAATAAAACCAAAAATTTCTATTTGTGATTGGATGTTCTTTTTCCCCAATCATAATTGTTGTTTTTTTGTGAATGAATATGTTTGTCCCTATTCACAAGATGATATATGTGAAATAAGTGTTTCTCATCAATCACATTTTTTGAGTAATTATGATTAGATGTGTGTGTCCCCAATAATAATTGTTGTGAGAAAAAGTGTGTGTCCAAGGGTTCATAATTGATATTGGATAGATGTATTTGTCTCTATCTATTTTTTTTTATGACTTCAGATAGATGTGTTAGTCCCTTTCCTTGGGTCCATGGGTATATGTGTGTGCCCCTATTTTTGAAAAAAGTTAAAAAGCATAGAGAAGTTAGTTCCACTATTTCTTGGCATTAATAGATGTGTATCCCTACTCATAGCTTATGTTTTTTATGAACTATTGAATGCACCTATCCCTATTTGAAGCATGATGGAATAAGGGGGGTTGTTGGAGTTATTCCACATGCATGTGGATCCATTGATAGCTAAAATAAAGGAAAAATTTAATAGAATACTTGGAACAACCTATGACCAAAAGAAATTATTGTAGCATATTTACACATATTTATTAGCATGTTGTTGTGCTCCCAAGCTAATATTGATAAATTATTGTTGATGTAAATAGGTATTTTACCTATCTAGTTCACTTATATAGTTCCTAAAGTTACATGTTAAGTTTACTTAGATCCTAGGGAATCTTTTTAAAAGTATTAGATATCATGTCATCTTATCTTATCTTATCATGGAATTTAATACTTTTCTCCTAGGCCATTTAATAATTGTTGAAGTAGTTATCTCATTGTACAAAATTGATACACATGTCAGATGATCTTGTCTAATCCTATCTCACAACCTTACCTTTATAAGCATATGTGCATTTCATATTCAATCAACCCATCTTGCATCCTTAATCATAAAAAACTATTCTCATCATTTCTCTCTTTTGAAATATATTTTAGTTTAGAAGTTGATCCTAAGATGTTGGGAATTCACATTCAACTCATACATAGTATCAATTTGGGAGACACCATTGATTACATACATATTATCTTTGATGGAGATGGCCCCTCTTCAATTGTTATGAGGGAATACTTTGACCCTCTTGTTCATTCTCTACATGATCATTCCTCACAATTTTATATGAGTGCAGATTCTTTTGAGAAAAATTTGAAGGAGACTTATTTATTTTCAAAGGAGGTATGTTTTTCTTTGAATGGTGTTCTATAATAATTTCTAGGAGATTCAGAATTGTCATCTTTTGCAGTGTGGCATAGAATGTCTATTGAGAGTGTTATAACTTTTGACATTGACATGGAAACACTTGAGCATCAATCAAAGACGTCACACATCATCCTTCTTCATTCATCTTCCTTTTAGAGATGGGAAGACATCAGGCATACCATCTTGGTTTCGTTTCTTCCTAAGAGGAGGAATGTTTTTTAGCAATATTGGATCATCTTCAACATTAAGTTTTGAGCATCTACCATCATTGTAGGGGGGGTTTCATGGTCTCTCTTCTTCTCTCTTATGGGGGGTTCATTATTCTCACATGGGGTTTTGTCAATCTCATTCTTCAATGAGAACATTTTGTTTTCATCTCTCTTTTGAAAATGAGTTTTTTTCACAAGCTTTTCTCCTTTTCTCTATTTGTAAGAGATTTCATTTTTGCATGAGTACCTAACATGTCATCATAGTTGGGACCCATCCTTGCATCTTTATATCATTTGCATATTAGTTTTATTAAATATTTTATCTATATAGTTCACTTATAAGTCCTTGCATCTAACATGTCCTAGAGAATCTTTCTAGAAGTCTTAGGTGTTAGTTGATCTTATCTTATCTTATCATCACATTTATTCTTGTATCCTAGGTCATTTAATAATTGTTGAGGTAGTTGTGTCATTGTATAGGATTAATACACATGTCATGATCTTGTCTAATCTTAACTCGCAACCTTTCCCTTATAAGCAAGACATCATATGTACATTTCATATTCAATCAATCAATCTTGCATCCCTAATTATAACAAGGTATTCTTGTCATTTATCTCTTGTGAAAAATATTTTAGTTTGATAGTAGATCCTAGGGTGTTGGGGGTTCACATCCAACTCCTACAAGTATCACTAGTGGTACCTTGTTGAAACTGTTGACTAAGTCACAAGTTTTATATAAAAAACTCCAATATTTGAGAATTATAAATTTGAGGATCTAAACCTTATCATCAACTTATATCAAAATTATAGTCTATTTTTGGGAATTGATAGACTACCCCGCCTTGGTAAGTTTCTTCTTATAAATTTTCTTATTTAGACACTCTTGTTCTAATAATGCCAGACCTTTGGACTTTATTTTCTACCTTTGACTTGTTGGATTTGTTTGTTCTTTTGTAATTTAATATATGATTTTTTATGGCATATTAGTAACAATAAAAATGAATAGCCAATTAATGGAGTACACAATGAAAAATAAAATAGAATATTTCAAAAAAAAAAAAAAAATTATGGGTAAAAAGTACAAACCTATGTCACATTTTTATAAAAGAAATGTTCAACATAAATATAAATTTTCAACTTTGATCACATAAAAGTGGCCTTTATGTTTTAAAATTCAAAATGATATAAATTAATCAAATGTAGAACTTTTGATGAATTTTATGCTTGTAATTTTTGAAAAAATAAATATAAAAATTGGTTTAACATTTTTTTTTAAATTTAAGAACAAAATTTGAATTGTTGATTTTTTTTTTTAGTTCAAAGTTGATGAGATGTCACAAAAAAACAATGAATTTTTCCCCTAATTTTTTCCCCAAATAGTTAACTTCAATATCTAACGCTTTGATAAATATTTTTTTGTAATAACATTTTAAAGTCAAACCTTATGAGAATATCCTAGTTTTTATGAAACGTCAACTTTTGTTTAATTATTTTTATCATTTAAAAATATATATTGTTTTGGAGAGGTTTTTCTCCTCTAATGTATCGCATATTTTTAAAAATATTTAAATAGGTTTAAATACTTTTTAAATTTTTAATCAACCTTATGTTTGATTATAAATACCCACTTGCAATAATATTTTTAAAAATCACAATAATTTTTTGTAAAAATGAAAATATAAAAAATAAGGATTCTAGACTCTAAACTCTAAAAAAAGGTATTTTCATATTTTTCATGAAAGTGCCCTTAGTTGCGAAAATTTAGAAATGAAGTTGAAATCTTTTTGAATTTACCCCAAAAGAGGGGTTAAATTGTTGGTGTGAATAAATGTCTTGTACCTAGCTAATTCACTCACTAGGTAATTAGGAGACATTAACATGTTAAGTTTACTAAGGATATAAGATTCTTTCTAGAAGTCTTAGTTGGCTTTTATAGAACTTATCTTATCTAGCTAGTAATGCTTGATTCCTAGGTAGTTAGTTTGTTAGTCTCATGTAATAAGATTAAGACACTTGTCATAATCTTGTCTAATCCTATCTATCACCCTTGCCTTTATAAGCAAGGAATCTCATGTACATTTGCATATTCAAGCATATTCAACATTCAATCTTGCATTGTTGAAGCAAGCTTTCTTGCCATTCTCTCTCTTGTGGAAGTTTTTTTGGTCTAGTAACTATTCTTGGCGGTGTTGTGGAGTCACCATTTACTCCCACATGATATCAAAGCAACAGGTTTTGTAGATTCCTTCCCAGATCTGAGGGTTTCTTATTGGCTTGAAGATTTTTTTGGGTGCACTTTGGGGTTTCAAGGACCTTGCAATTGAATCCAGGGCATCGAAGAAAGTCAAGTTTTCCTTTTGTTTCATCAAATTTGGATATGTTTTGGCTGATCTATGAAGGGTTTGGAAAAGTGTAAAGAGTAGCTGATCCAAAAGGTCACTAAATTTTTGGAGCACTTTGGGCCTAGATCAACATCACTATCATGTTCAAAAGGCCTTACAAAAAAAAATTGACTATAAATTTGTCCATTTTTGATAAAATTTGTTTCTGAGGAAAATTATTTTTGTTATGACCCCCCAGGTCGACATATTTTATTTGCAAAAAAATATTGAAAAAATAATATTCTATATTTTTATTTTGTTGGGAAAAAAATTATTTGGGGTTTTATAAAAATTTGGAGAAAATATTTTTCATATAGTTGGTAGAATATTATTCAGCATATTCTTTGTACTATCCTATGTCAACGATATCACATCGGTAGTCTAATTGCTAGCATCCAAATCGACGTTGATCAAATCACTCTACCTAGTACAATTTCATCATAGGGTATGAATTTATATTAATCCAATTTCAAATTGTTGCCATTCATAGGTCAAATCACTCCTTGAGGTACACTAGTCACATCGGTGGTCGGTACTTTTCTTGCAAGTTTTATTATTAATATAATGTTTTATTAATATGGCCACCTCCATTTGTTGGATTTTTTGTGAGTTAGTAAGTTTGGTCGGTATGATGTTTGGTTCAACATTTTTTAAAAATCTTTTTATATTATTTGTTTTGAAAAGTCAAAATGGTCGACTATGTAAGCTGACCTATCTATTCTTTTTAGCATTCTTTAAAGATTTAAGACTTTTCTTTTAAAAATAAAAGGTTGATTATTATTATGGAAGGGGTCCTTTTAAACTATAAAATCATTGCTTTGTATTAAAAAGGCTAACCATAAAAATCCACCACTTTTTGCTTCAAATTAGCATTCATCTACCAAATTTTTTGCTCCTCATTAGCCTTAAGGTGTTGTGGTTTTCCCCTATGTGCCCTAAAATAGCCAGTTTTTTCATTTTATCATAACTCATATGGAGGAAAAAAATTTGAAACAAAATATCACTAGAAAGATGAAGATCTCAAGTTTCCAGTGGTGTAATTATTTTTTAGAAATTTTGTAGTTTGGTGCTTGTTTTTGCTGATTGAATTCAGATCATCATTTTTGACTCCTAAGCTCGTAACTTCCTGTCACAATCTCCAATTTTCATGATTCTTGTAATGTTTAAAAGGTATTGAGGAGCTTTATCCAGACATCCATGCACTTTTTCCATTTTATGTCCCTGGTATATTGTGCATTCAAAATTTTCCCGGTGGGTCTACTGAAGGGTACTTGGATATTGTGGTAGTTGGGAAAGTGTTATTTTGATCATTGTACTTCATTTCAACTATATTGTATATGTTGATCTCATATTGTGTCAGTTGAGAAGTGTATTATCATTGCAATCATGGGTTATTCAACTCATCCTTCTATAATAGTTCTAACTAGGGATAATTATAAGTCATGGAAAAAAGGCATAATAACACATTGTAAGTGGCTAAAAATTTTGCCACATCTTTATGGACTCATTCCTAAACCAGAAACAACTTATAGGAAATCAGTTTGGGGTAATAAGAATGATCATATCATAGGATTGATTAGTTCTACTTTCAGTGCAAACATCTTCAATGAGACCTATCATAAGGTGTTCTTGGATGTATCATGCCCTCGCACAGTTTGGACCAAATTTTGGGAGATATTTGGAGATCCACACAAGCCTCCATTCCCAGATGATCCTACTTCATATTTCCTCATTCCACTTGATGATGTTGAAAATGTACCCTATGATGATGACACCTTAGAGGAGTTTGAATATGATGCAAAACTTGAGCATCTTGATGATCCAGAGACTTCTCCTGCAACTCCTACTTCTCCAGTTGAGATCACACAATCATCTTCTATTGATGATTCATTGAGTACATCCAATGGTTCATTGCAACAGTTATTTGATAGTCTTCCTAATTGGGATTACTATTTGACATACATTGCATCTTTGTTTGTGGAGTCTCACATTTCAAATTTGGAAGACCAATTTGAGGGTCTATCTCTCCTATTTGATGATAGTCATGGATCAACTATTGTTACTTCATGTTTGTCTTTGGAGTTTGTTCAAGGTCAGTTTCCACTTGTTCCTAGTTTGTCACATTTTGTTGTGATTGGACATGCACTTGATTGGATTGTGACATCATCTTCATCCAAGAACTTGGCAACACGAGCAAATTTCAGAGACACAATCTTCATACATTTGGATTCCTCTTCCTACCAATTCCTATCCAAAATGGGAAGCATTCCTGCATTTGTACTTGGTGTATCTTCTTCCCAAAGGGAGAAACATTGTTTGTAGGCATTGGATTATGTTTTGTCTTCAGACATTAACCATATTGGCAGGTGATTACACATTGTGGGGGGGATATTTTGTCTCTCTTCTTCCCTCTTATGGGGGGGATCAATGATTGTATATATATGATGGATGTAGTCCTTGGGGGGTATCGTTGATTCCTCTATACATCATGTTTGTTTTCTTTTATTTTCTCTCTTTTGGAGAGGAGTTTTGTCCCACTGGTTTTTCTCCTTTTCTCTTCTTTTGAGAGATGATTGCATCATTTCATTTACATTTGTAAATGGGTACCTAACATGGCATAGTAGCCGAGACCCATCTTCATCTTCATCTTTGTATAGTTCGCATAATAATCTTCTCCCTAAGTTGCACTTAAGGGGGGGTGTTGGTGTGAATAAATGTCTTGTACCTAGCTAATTCACTCACTAGGTAATTAGGGGACATATTCACATGTTAAGTTTACTTAGAACATAAGATTCTTTCTAGAAGTCTTAGTTGGATTTTCTAGAACTTATCTTATCTAGCTAGTGATGCTTGATTCCTAGGTAGTTAGTTTGTTAGTTGTCTCATGTAATAGGATCAAGACACTTGTCATAAGCTTGTCTAATCCTATCTATCACCCTTTCCTTTATAAGCAAGGCATCTCATGTACATTTGCATATTCAAGAATATTCAACCGTCAATCTTGCATTGTTGAAGCAAGCTTTCTTGCCATTCTCTCTCTTGTGGAAGTTGTTTTGGTCTAGCAATGGGGGTGTTGGGGAGTCACCATTTA
This sequence comes from Sequoia sempervirens, assembly GCA_007258455.2. Classification (NCBI taxonomy): domain Eukaryota; kingdom Viridiplantae; phylum Streptophyta; class Pinopsida; order Cupressales; family Cupressaceae; genus Sequoia; species Sequoia sempervirens. The sequence continues at coordinate 24,398 of VDFB02098903.1, forward strand.
CTCCCACATAAATTTCCACATAGACAGTTTTGTTTGAAACTATACACATAAATTCAACAACAATTCAAACTTTTAATGGGGAAAAATCATTTTATAGTTTCAAATGAAAGATTTTTTCTCGAAACTATATGTGTCACATATATGTTATGTGGTTTCAAGGGAAATTGTTTCTTCATAAACTATTTTGTTGGCTGAAAATGTAGTGCAACTTTGTGCTTTTACCCTTACTTGGAGAAGTATTAGAAATTACAACATATGCCACCCATTCATTGGGAGATGATAGACATGTAGAGACTCTCCATGTAATGAATTTGTACCCTTTTCAATGCCTGAAACTATTTGTCATGTATATGCTACATGCTTTAAGGTAAAATTATTTCATTAGAAACTATTTTTTTAGTTAAAAGTGTGACACAACTTTGTGATTTTACCCTTACTTAGAGAAGTATTAAAAATTACAACATATGGGCCACCCATTCATAAGGAAGTAGAGACTCCCCACACAATGAATTTAAACCCCTTTCAATGCTCTAACTTGAAGAAAAGGTCTTACACCCACTTGAACTTGTTGATCCTTAACAACCTCTCGACTACCAACACCCCTTTGCTATAGAATCCAATGTACAATTTTCAAGATAAATCAAAATCCAAGACATTGTTAAGTTCTCCTTTGAATCATCCTTAATTGGCTCAATATGTATCCATGTTGTTGATGACATACTACATTCATAGATCATCATAACCAATTAAGCACATGAAGACCCTTTGAGTGAAACATCAACATTACATTCTTTGTTGTTTCTGGTTTTGATTGTGTGGGAATTTCTGGTGATGCAAAAATTCTCAAACAATCAAAACCAGAAATCAGCAAAGAACAATATGGATTGTGGAAACTTGATATCATTAATCAACATTACATGTTCAATCTCTAAAATTAGTTGTACCTTCAACTAAATATATGTGGATGCAAATTGTTTACATGAAACCAAGATATTATGCATCAATCTCTATAATCACTATGCATTAAAAATACTCATAAATCTATCACATTATTTTTTTAGCAAGTTACAAAACATACATGTTGAGAAAACTTGTGCACAAATACAAAATAAACAAATAAGAAAATATAGGTGATACAAATATATATTTTAAGTGATGTTAGTATAGAAACCCCTAAGAAGTCCCTCACCTACTTCAATTTTTTGAGCCAAAAACTGCGAAGGATTCACATTATATGATACTTTTAGAATTATATGGGGAACGCTTTCACTGCACATGGTTGTTAATGAGAAATATACTCCCTTGTTGGTTGATGGCGGGATATGTGAGTCAAAATTTAAAATTTATGACCTTGGGTAACTAGAAAGTTGTGGACATACTAATCAAGATGATGACACAAAATAATAGCTACAGAGGTAACTACAAGGTCCTTATATCAATAGGAACACAAATATGGTGCCCAGATTGCCTCTATTCATATGATATTTG